>JANHFT010007391.1:0-38214 GCA_032467955.1 Pseudoxenodon macrops
CGTTTCCTATAAACAAACTCAGTCTAAATAACTATGACTGTTTCAAATATTTACCCCAGAAATTGGGATCATGATTCAGTTGAAACAAAACACAATATTTTGGTCTATAAAATCAAATTCACATACATTTTGTGTGTGCAGAAAATACTGCTAGTATATTCTCAAACATTTTTCACCATAGGGTAGGAAAGGAATTTCTGATGGATGTATATGATTACTTTCCATCCAGTTTGCAGTCACTGAACATAAATCTATATTTGTTCATATGAGACAATGAACACAACATTTATATTTATTTGACGACTAGTAAAATGTAGTAAAATATTTTGGAGCTAGGCTAAAAACTGCTGTCAAAATTGGTACCTCTATACACATGTTCCCTGCAAGTGTAATGATCACAAGAAAAGTGCTTGTATTTTAAGCAGCTACCGGTAATATGTACTGTATGTTGTCTGTATATATTTTTTCAAAAACAGTAGGTTTGAAGCAACATATATTCAAACAACAGTTAATACAACTTTGTGGCAGGCAAACTAAATTTCTAAAAAGATGTGCCAAAGAACAAAAGTGTTTTGTGATAACTATTTAGGTTGGAAAAATATTTTCACTAGACCAATAATATTTTGAATTCTTGGATTCTTTATTCTTATATGAATCTTTATGAAGACTTATATTTTAGATAACAGCAATAGACAATTTATTTAATGAAATAATTCCAATATTTTGTTTAGATCAAGTAAACAGCAATAGCACTTAGACTTATATACCACTTCACAGTGCTACACAGCCCTTTGTAAGCAGTTTACAAAGTCAGCAATGTTATCCTATTATTATTTTGAATAATACTATTGTTTCTATAATTAATATGACTCTAGGTATTAGTATTACTTACTTTTCTCTTCAGTATTGGAATGCTTCTAGAAATAGTAAAGGGATTACTGAAGATTGTGGCATCAATAGTAAAGAAGAATATCCACAATTGAACAGAAATGATAGGCTCTGTTTATTTCTTTAGCAATTAATATTTCAAAAGAAAAAAACAATTAATAAGTATATATTTTGATGTAATGGAATATTTTGTCTATAGTTCCATTACTATATTGAGGTTTACTAACAATTCCTAAATTAAAAATCCCAAGAAAAATAAAGAAAAATGTTAAATAATAGTTATCAGAACAGAAATGAATGAGTTTAATAATAATAGGAAAAATATACCATTAAATTAATTAGGAAATTAACATAATTTACAGTACATTTGCACTTCTTGACAACTGATTCAACAGCTGCATTATGAGACTAATTATATATGTTAATGAACAAAACATTGAAGCAAGAAATTATTTTTCCATCTTTATCATAAAAAGGAACAAAACATATTTTATACAGAATATAGAATAACAGAGTTGAAAGGGAACTTGGAGGTCTTCTAGCCCAACCCCCTGCCTAGGCAGGAAACCCTACACCACTTCAGAAAAGTGGTTATCCAACATCTTCTTAAAAATTTCCAGTGTTGGAGCATTCACAACTTCTGGAGGCAAGTTGTTCAACTGATCAATTGTTCTAACTGTCAGGAAATTTCTCCTTAGTTCTAAGTTGCTTCTCTACTTGATTAGTTTCCACCCATTGCTTCTTGTCCTACCCTCCTGCTTTGGAGAACAGCTTTGCTTCCTCTTCTTTGTGGCAAGCTATTGGAACACTGCTATCATGTCTCCCCTAATCATGATCTGGATTAGAGAATCTCCATAGATATTTCTAAGAGAGGTGGTCTTACAGTTAACTTTGCCCCAGAGGTGGGTTCCTAACTTACCAGCATGGTTCGGCAGAACCATTAGTAACCCGGACATGCCACAGCCCCAAGCCAGTTCTTTAGATTTTGTTTCTGCGCATGTGCAGAAGCTTTTTTAAAGCACTGCGCATGTGCGCACATGGCTGCAGCGCACTCCTGGGCGAACCAGCAGTAAGAAGATTTAAAATCTTGCCCCATATCATTCAGGGCTTTAAAGGTGATACACAATACTGGGAAAGAAACTATAGACGAGCGGAGTTCACAAAGTAGCATTGTAATATGGACCAAACATGTAATGGTAAAAATTGTGCATCCCGCTGCCTTCTGGATCAATCGTAATTTTCAGATAGTCTTCAGGAGCAGCCACACGTAGAGAATAGATGCTCATAAATATTGATTTCTTTAGTCTGAAGTGTTACAGCCCAGAAATGTATCATACCATCTCCTGTTTGTAAGACCTAGGCTTTAGTCAGAGGATTTATTCTGAATGCAATTTTAGACCAAAGGTGTGTGTGTGCATGTGTGTGTAAATCCAGTAATAGTAAGTGATGCAATAAATCTTGTTGAAGTTGCCAGGTTAATAGAAAGTCTCCAACCTGTAACAAGAAGGGTTCAGGCACTGATTTGCCATCCAGGCTTTCATGTCTGACTGATGCAGGAAGTTCCATTATAGTGAATGTCAACATCTGAGATAGTGAGAATTTCTCATAACATAATAACAATGCAAGGTCTGGATATAGATGACAAATGAAAATTAGTTTGTGATCTCTTAGAACTTTTACAGTGCTATCTGTAAACTTTCAGAATTCATTTACCTGCCGGGACAAATTTCCTAAAACATAATGGAAATGGTTAGAAGCCCCTACCCAAAAGAAGGATGGTTTTTAGTTATGCTTCCGTAGTTTATTCTGCGCTTGACTTTTTTCTACAGTGATGATGAGGACCTGTAATATCTTTTCTGAGTGATTCTCTTTTTGAAGAAGAATTTGAGTCAAAACCCTGTGAAACAGTATTAGGTGGTCCAGGAAAATTATAATCTCTGCTGGAACAATCTATTCTGAGTCTGTTGTTCATTGGAAGTTAATCCTTGAGCTATTTAGCAGATATCAGCCAGGGCATAGATTGAGAAAAAATTTGAACTTCCCTTTAGGCCTTAAACTCTATCTCGGGAAGGAAGGATATTGGAAGTTGTTGGAAGATAGTTATTGTGATGCCTTCAGGTGCACTAGAGAATGATCCCGTGCTAACATGGCAATAAAACAGGCAACTTTCCTGTAAGTGAACTGGAGGAGGGGGTGCATTTGCAGGAAAATATCTTAGCTTACACTAGACATATTGTCTAGTGAAATACGTATTGTCTTAGAAAATGTATATTGTAGCTTGAGACCAGGATAACTCCAGTTCTTGTACAAACTTTGAGTATTACTTATTATAGCTAAAGAATCATGAAACTCATGATTTAATGGTAAAAATAAGTAAATATACTGATTTCTGTAGTGAATACAATATGTTTTCAAATATGGTTGTCTGAGTATATTAATGTAACATTTTCTACCAAATAGATAGTAGATCTGATCAAAATAAATATTGGTCTGTTTCCAAGATAGTTTTAACAGTTTCTTCAGCCCATATTCATAGCTTATTGATGACAGCTTTAATGAAGACACTTCAGACTAGGAGGAATATAGGAAATATTGGAATATTAATGTTACTAAATTAAATGAATAAATGTATATATGGCATAGTTTCTAGCAACAGCCTCTAGTTAGATAAAAGCTAATTAACTTCCAAAAAGATTTATTTACTTATACACATATTAATATTTAGTATGTCCTTATTTTTATTATTTATATTCAGGTTTATTTATTTATAAAATTTGGACACCATCCATCTCACTATCTAATTGTGACATAACAGTTTTTCAGCAAAAGTAAATGCCAAAAGGAAGAATGCCAAGCTTTATGCAAAATAGTCCTTATTGCTATTGAAATTGTTCAGATTTCTCCAAAACAGCCACTAAAGCAGAAACAGAAAACACATGTAGTTCTACCCCAGGAATATATTCCTTCTGGTCTCAGAGAGGACCATGGTCCTTAGATGAAGTGAATTTTTACAGGTCAATATATAAAAAATGTATTTTCAACTATAAGGTTAGCCGTGATTCATTTTACTGAAGTAATTCCAAAACAGACAAAAATGATCAACGATACATGGATTTTAGGAGATAATATTGAAAGATATTTTAAATATACTTGATTTCAATTAGATAAATAATTTCCCTGGTGAACATTTAGTTTTCCTAGTTGACAGCCATACATTATTTCCATACTCATCATTTCAATTTGAATTGCCACCCTTTGTTATTTCACATTTTATGGAGAGTCTAAATAGAAGGCAGACTGCCAAAAAAGTCTTTGCTACTTGGGTTGAGTCATATCAGGATCATGACAATCAATGGGGGTGTCAGAAACTTGGCTTGTACACTGAGAAAATAAGTCTGTTCTTGCTTAGAAAGAAGGCTGAGAATCATGCTCTGTCTTCCTTGTTTGTAATTTATTCAAAAGTTAATACATTATGGCCAGACCACAGCAGAACCCTGCATTACAGGGAAAAAAAACATTAGTCCTTATTTTTAATTCATCCTTCCCAGCCTCCAGATTTTAACATGAACTTTCCATAGAGGAACAAGGACTGATTGATGAATCAGTAACATTCTGGAAATGTACAAACATTAAATGAAAACACCAATGTGTCCATTAAACTGGGTTTTATGGTGTGAGAAATACAACAATGATGTGTGGGTGTACACACACACACACACGGATTTGAACCTTGAAACAGCTTTATATCTATGAGTAGAGGGAGTTCTCTTATATATTTTTTTATTTTCTTAAATTTGACTTTATAAGATCAAAAATCTGCAAGTTTGATTTATGTCATTTTTTTTCAAAATCAGTATGTCATTAAATAAGTGAGAAATTGATTCTTTTTGTATGTGAATATGTGTAAATGTCAGTTTGAAGAGTTATGTGCATGCAAACCCATAGTAAGACCTTTCTTACTAAGGGTATTCCAATTAGCAATTAACAGACAATATCAGTTCATCTACATAAACACCACTGGAGACCTAATGAAAGAAGATCCTCCTAGACACAGGAGTCATAATACAATGTTGAGTGATTTTGATAATCAATACAGCAGGATTTCACTTCAGAAGAGAAGCCAAGCAGAGACTTAAAGATCAGTGCCTGGTTGAGTCATACTTGTCATGTTTTTCTCTCTAGAGAAGACACAGCAGTATACCAAATGTGTCAATGTCTTTGTATAAGAGATAATTTATTTCATTGATTGGAAAAACTTCCTTCCTTCCTTCCCCAGAAAAATATAAGACATGAATAAGACAAAATGTATGGCCATAATTTTTAATATGCAAAATATAGACTGACAAAATTGAATATGCAGCAAATCTGAAAATGTATCATAATTAGTTCTTAAGATTAAGCTAACATGTCAGGATAACTGTAGTCTATGGTTATTATTTTATGTCACTAATTATATATGATAACAGAAATATAAGTTCACATCAGTTCTGAGTCTAATAAAGATTTTAAATGTGATTATATAAACAACCACCTGTAAGGTCCTTCATTCTTAGTGACACTCCATTCCACTAGTTCACATAAATGCAATTAAGAAGAAAACGAAGAAGGCTTCAATTAACTTTGTCAAGTTTCTGCTTTTAGAAATGAAAATATTGAGTTTCTGGAATTCTTGTCACCGTATCCTCTTCTTTTCAATGAATCTTGTTAAAGAAAGTCTGTGAGAATTGTATTTGGAAAAGAATCACTTTTGCTTTTAGGCAACCATCGATGGCTTGACAATATCCATACAGCTGAAGCATGGCTGGTTGATTTGAAATTCAGCCAACTGACTGAATTTGATATTGAGTAGGACTTGCAAAACATTGAAAAAGAATGTTTTATGATGCACCTTAACACAAACAAAGCACTTCTATTTTAGCCTATTGCAAAACTGCCATGGCTGGTTTGAGGCTGTCCCTGGTTTTCAAAATGATAATGTCAGTAACGCAAATGCATGTGAACCTAGAGACAGCTAGGAACACTTTTGAAGAGGCTACAAGACATTTGCAAACGTTGTGATTATTTTAATGGTGGAAAAAGACATGTATTATTGCACTAATAAACATTGTGAAACTTCTATTTTTAACCCTTTAGACAGCATTAACGTTCAGTTATCCTCAATAGTATGATCAGTCAAGGAAGTCTTTTTCTGAAGAGAAGGAAGAGGGTCAGGTATTACTACATGGTCTAATAACACCTGGTGATAAGGCTTCTCTCTGAATAATGCAGGAGGTTGCATATAAGAAATTAATCATATAACTTTTGCTTTTCATAGAAAATTCAACATAAATAGATTTATTTTTTTTAACCTCAATTTCATAAAAAAGCAGTATGCAGAAGATGCATTTCGGTGCCCATATTGCTTAATTTTTATATATTAACTCTATGACCAACTGTGTAGCCATGCCATCCATCCTTTGTTTTAGCAAGAAAAATTATCCTTATGCTCCTATGTGTGGCTATCATCCCTTGCATTAGATTATGCCTTAAAAGAACAGTGTAATCCTAATAATTTATTGAAAAAAACATGGAGCAATTATTAATTTTCAAAGAACGAAGGATATTTATAAGCAGAAGTAATTTTATAGTAAAATATTGGAAATGCCAGTTTTTAGGAGGACTTTTTTTACAATAAAAAGGTTGTTTTTCTTATTTCATATGGGACCAATTCGGACGCTGGTGACGTCACGGAGCCGGTTCCGGTCCGTGGACGCCGCCATCTTCTTTTTTGAATTTATTTTTGAGGGAAAATTTATTTTTGGGGGGACTTTTTTTGGTTTTTTTTTCTTCTGCACATGTGCAGAAGCTGAGTTTCTGGCACTGTGCATGTGTTGTCATCTTGTTTTTGGCCTTTTTTTTGGAATTTTGGGTTTTTTTTCTACTACGCATATGCGTGCCTATGAGGCGCACATGTGTCCACAAGGCGCACCCACGTCACGCGGGAGGCAACGAACTGGTGGCAAGGTAAGTTAGAAGCCACCCCTGCTCTATATCCTATTTAAAGAGGTAAATTTAAGTCATTGACTTCTTAAAAATGGGGGAAAAAAACTGTAATGGAAGTTCTTAGTAGTGAAATGTCTAATCAAAACTCACTCATGGAAATTATACTGTTTTAATGTGATTAGGTTCATGTTTGCCATCATGACTTGAAATTTTAAGCTACTATAATGGTTACATTTTTATTTAGTTCAACATTGCTTTTATTTTCCCCCCAATTTTCACTCAGCTTCTTATTTTACATTTTCTTAGTTTGAGATCTCGTGTTTTGATTTCTGAATTGATTACAAATTCCTGTAAGTTTGAATTTGTTTACATCTTTGCTAATTCCAGCAGAGATTTTAGCTTTAGAAAGGATGCTTATGAAAAGCAAGTATGTGTTTGTGTGTGCTGATGTATGAGCTTATTGGTGTATGTGTAAATGTATATGTTTATGTATATGTATGCATGTATGAATGTGTGTGGTATATACAAACACACACACACAATAATATCTTGATTTAAGATAAGAGTGAATGATCTTGCAATTTCATTCACACTCAATGGAGCATGGAAATTGGTATTTCAAGGCTCTTTCCTTAATTTCTGTGACATGTAAGCACTAAATATCTTAGTCTTTCTTATTACATTTACTTAACAGTTTAGACCCCAACATCTTCATATCTCACTTCAACATTTTGAAGGGTTAAATGCATTGTATCTAACCAGTAACTCAACATATTCAGCACTTGCAAATTTTTGCTACTGATTATAGAGCTGTACACACTTAAAAAAACGATTCAGACATGCTTTGGATCTTGTGCAAATGCTTCACTGCTTTTCAGGAAAACAGATACCTGTTTCATATTCACAAAGAATCCTGAAAAATACATGGCTCTTTAAATAACAACAGAGAGATGCTATGGTTTTCTCTGTTCTTTGGTTGATCTTTTCCCAGTTGTATTTTAAAGCAAGCTTTAAAAAATATCCTTAAAAAAAAATACAATGGAATCTTTGGAAAAAATACTGATGTTCTGTTTTTTGCCTATGCCACAGAATCCCTGTGACATTCTTTGCAAGTAAAAATTGAATTTTAAGGAGCAGATAAAATCATATTGATTCTTTTCCATTTTAACAGTTGAAGATGATTCCAGAAAATTACACAGAAAGTCAAGAAAACAAACAAGTAGATTACAAAGCAAATTAATCTATTACTCAAGGTGCAAATGATCAGGATCAAATTATTATATTTTCAGCGCATTATTCAAAGTCTCTTGAGAAGTCTGTAATGCTGGGAAAGATAGAATGAAAAAAAAAGTAGAGGACAACTAGTAGCAAGGCAGGTGGTCTTGATTATTGCAAAAATGGATGTAACCATTGGAAGAAGAAGTGATGAGCCAAGTTGGGGATAGAACATCCTGGAAAAGAGCTATCTATATGGTTATATTCAATAATGCTGTCATATCAAAAAAACCACATAAATATCATCAGAATCAATGATAAGAGTGCAGTGCCTTGTGGAACTTTTCCTGCATAAATGAATGCACGAACAATGAAGTAAATAATGAGACAAATCATTAATTTAGCTTTGGTAAGTAGACTTTTTCCATAAGTGGAAATGGAAGGTAGCTTCCATTGGCTACTAATGTGAGCCAATCATCAATGAGATAAATTAGCAAAATTAGGCTAAAAAAATCAGAGCTAAAATGTATTACGATCCTAAGGAAGCATTAATAAACAAGTGAAAAAGAGTACGCATATACAATAAAAACCGTAAAATAAAAAAAGATAGATGCTAATCAGTTTCACCTTTTCTGTGGCATGGTAAAAGTGTTTGTGCATTCAAGAGATTTGTCATTCTAAATTCTTTGCCTTTGAATAGCAATAATGCAGAACGTATGTCTCCTCCAGAATTTTCTGCATGCTCTCAAGCAAAAGAAATAACATTTTCTCTTCATTTGATCTGCCAGAACAATTTAATAAAAGGCTGGCAATTAGGTCTGACCATCAGTCCATATAAGGAGACTGAAAGGAGCATATAGGGAATTTAATTTGAAAAAATAAAAAATAAAATTCGAACATGTTAAATAATTTTTTAAAAGGCAGTATAGAGATAATTTAGAAAAATGGCAAAACAGTAGTCATCTTAGAAGATTAGTTGGAATGTAATTTCCAACTTTTGCAATTATCAACAATTGTATTTCCTGTTTAAAAGGCATTATGATTTTATTTTCTATTAGTTTTTCTCCTGTTATTTATCATATTAATCATGTCATTCTGGCACCGTAGCTCACATATCCTGTTAAAATTTTGTCGTTTAAAATTGCTAAGCCACCTTTGCTCCATCTTTTCTGGTGAAAATGTTTTAAAGATGAACTTTCCCTGAATGAGCTACCCTGAGGCATTTTTAAATGGCACAGTTGCTTTCAATAATGCCACTTAATTTATTTATTTTCAAAATACAAATTAGATAGTTGCTAAAAGACAAAAGTCTATAACCTGCCTTCCCATATAATTGTGAAGTAATCTTGTTGAGATGAACTTTGACACACACTCTGAATTTTTAGAGTAACTTAAGATCTGAAAAGGTTCTGTTCATCTTCTTTCTTTTTATACTTCAAAAATGTAATTTTTCAGAGCTGTCAAGAATATTTTCCACAGATGCAAAGAGAATTATCTCATTTTTCTTTAAAAACACCTTTTCCAGATTCACTCCAAAGTTCATTAGGTGTACAAACATAAGCTATTACATGGAGCAGGATGCAAAGTTAGTTTTTCCTGAGTTCCTGTAAAGGAATTACCTTCAAAAAATCAATTTCTCAACTATAGCCCATAAATAATCCATAAAAAGCTAGTGAGATATCTGGGTAATATGACCCAATAATAAAATAATTTAGATAATAAGAGACCAGGAACAGAAGACTGTATTTCTTCCTGCCACACAAATATTTGGATCTGCAAAGTAGCTCTGCAAAAGCAAATTCCCAAAAGAGAAATTGAGATAAAGTTATTTGAATTTGTCACCTTTAATTTATAAATAGGGACTTCTCTTATCATGGAAGCACAGTTGGTGACTTAGCTTTCACATTATAAGAGACAGAATATAGCTGCAAGAAAGCCATTATCTATTAAGAAATGGATTGGCAAAGGAAAGGAATGTTGGGCAGAAAAGGTCTTTTCCATGTATTTGACTAATTCTCATTCAATAGTTAAAGCAAATTTGCATTTGAAATTTCTTTCAAATGAAAAATAATTTCAGTGAAAATTTCCCAAGTGGCATGTAGTATTCTTGCCTTTATTAGTTATGAAATAATTATGCATGAACATTCTATCATTCACTATAAAGTAATTTTCCTGTATGTAGTTTTCAAACTAATCTTCCTTCCTAGATGTTTAAGAGACATTTAAAAGGCTTTTAGAATTTTACTATTGTTAATTACATGCCATAAAATTGGGCTTGATCCCTCTATGCATAAATGCCCTCTAATCCAGCCTATGAACCATATTTCTCCTAAATGTATTCCAATGATCATTTTAATTCTGTCCCTCCATCTTGTAGTAATCACTTTTATTCTGTATTCCACCTGCCGAGAAGATGTACGTTTTTGGGTGCATCATTGGCTCAGAAGAACCCTTAGTCTTTGTTTCATCTACGCCAGTTGAATTTGGGGTAGATGAAATATGAGTCCATAGTATTCCTGTCAACTATTTTCCATTCAGTATTGAGTCTTCTTCCTCTTCTTTCTCTTAGTGTCCACTTTTCACAGCCATACATTATGTTAGAAAAACTATTTATTTAATTGCTTGATCTTTGATGTGACATAAACATACTTATCATTCAAAAATTTGAGTGTCATTGCATTATTTTTCTAGCACATTGCCACCTTTCTCTATTTTGGAGCATTAGAAAACAAAATTACCTTCATTGTTTTGCAGTTGATTGCCATTGAAACTTATCTAGCTGTAACCAGGTCTGACCATTCGCTGAGAAGATTCCTGTGCATAGGATTTTAGCAATAAATCAGAAAAATTGAATGTTCATGTCTGGACATGATTTTTCATGCCTGACAGCTGTAAATTCACTAAAAATGCTCGTTATAATTATCTGCTCTCTTGATATTCAGTTTTAACTCTAATTTTTCATTTGTATTCACAATAAGCTCTTCCAAATCCTTACTTAGCTAAACAGCATCATCAATTTGTACTTTGAACTCCAGTTTAGATTCCAATCATCCCAATCTTTTCCATTCTTCAACTGTAATTTCTGCAAGAAAAATAAATATTAATATTTTCTGCTCCTTTTTGTTCCAAACCATTATTTCTAAAAAAAATCCAACCCAATCTTCCTGCAATTCCACATTTGAATACAATAAATTGGAATAAATGTAATATGTTACCAATAGACACTACGGTTTCTATAGAAACATGTAAATTGAGATTTCAGTTTTTGTTCATACTCTTTTCAATATTTGGGAACAGCTATTCCTCAGAAAATATGTCTATTGGTAAATTTGAATGTTTGTATCATACAGAATAATGGTGTAGGGGAAAGAATACAAGTTGTGAAAACTAATATAACTTCATGACTGGTATATGTTTTTAAGAGAGATGACTATATTAATTGCATTAACATTTACATTTTAAAATAATATTAATATCATATTGCATTTTGTGTAGACTTTTATTCTGGAGTTTTTTTTACTGATTTTTTTTACTTGTACAGTATTCATTTGTAAACAGATTTAAGGAACAGAATAAATAATAAAAAGTAATTCTATATTCATTCAGCTACTCAACTTTTACATTCCTACATTATTTTATTCATATTATCATTTCTTGCTATTTGCTTTAGAATTCTTCACCATTGCACATGTATTAAGTGTATGCATGGTTACGATAGACAGGTTAATGCTATTCATTAATTCTAAAATATGTGTTCCTAACATGCATTTGGTTAGAGCCAAATGCATTTTTAGCAATTATCTTTTTGAATGTCTTTTACTCCAGTTCTTTGTATGATATCATGACTTAAATAGTATATCATTAATCGTGCAATTTAAAGTTGTTCCAATTCAGTTTTGTTCACCTATTTCTATAAAATTCAGTTTGCTATGCTTCATTTCCATTTTGAATCAAGAAGAACTTCAATTCATCATAGTCCTCCTATGCCATGTTTCAAGTCTATATGACCTTGTAAAATGAGAAACTCTTCTTCTACTTCATGGTATCAGCTATCAATATTCCTTGTAGTTTTCTTCCAGCATATTAAACCTTCACCTCTAAAGTTCAATATTTTTTTCTCCATGTTTCATAAGTGTCTTCCAGTCTGGGCGCTCATCATCTCATACCCAACTTGTCTAATCATTTCAGCTATGTCCCCAGAGTGCTCTTAAAAAAATGGATAATTGGTTTGTTGGTGCTTTTATTTTGGGCTTTTTGAGGTTCTTTCTCTCTATAACTTGGCCTTTTTGAAGTCTGCATACATTGTAATTATCTTAGCTTTACATCATCCCTTTTGACACACTGATTAAGATTTTTAACATGTTACTATTCGGCATTATACACAGTTTCGATGAAAAGGACAGAAATGGCTTTAGTTTTTTTTTAAATTATTATCATTGTCTTCATCACCTTTCATGAGCTCATCGTATTCTCTGTCTGTGAATGCTTTGTAACTAAAAAGCCTTCATACTTGAGATTCTTTGTCATGTGGGAGAACTTACATAAATATAGAAAATTATAACACAATATATTATTTTGTTATTTTCTAGTCTCTAGTCATATTAGAATTTCCAGCTCACATTGCATTTTCCAAAAATGTAATGAAAACCATAATCTTCTTCAACTAACATATAGGAAGCCTCATTATGAATTTACCATAACATTCTTCTACTGATGGACCTTTTCCCTCCAAATTTACTATAGGCAATAATGCTGAACTTATAAATAAACTCATTACTATTTCAATATCTAAGTTATCTAAAGCAACACTATATGGCATGCAATACACTTGCGGAAACTTTCTTGTACTGGGCATTATGAAAAGAAGTATTATTTAAAATCATTTTATTTACTTTTATATTCCATATATCATAAAATATATCTAGAATATACTGAAATAAACATTTTATGGAGTGTTCTAATAGAAAACAGTTATAAAAGGATTTTGTATAGTAACAAAATGAATGTAAAAATGTTTTATTTTCCAAGTCTTTTTTTTTCATAGCTGAACAATTTATGGACTTTAACAAAGTTGGATGTACTACAAGTAAGCAGTCTAACAGTCCACTGAGTCCAGTAAAATTTTGTTGCTAATAATTTTGTTACCAGGATGAGAGTAGGTACAAATCTCATGAGGGAATAAAAATTATAGTGGCCATTAAGTATTAAGGGGATTAGGCTTGCTAATTCAGTGGCTTTGAACAAAATGCCATATCTGCCACACAGATTACGAGCACCATAAATAAATTTCAGGCCCTCTCAAAGGACTTCCTGACAAAGAAAATCTGGTGCTTCTGGAGAAGCAATGTTTTGCTAGGAAACTTGGGGATTGCAAATTTTAAAATTCTTAATTTTTAAAATTCTTTAAATTTTTTAAAATTCCCTATGACCCTCTATGTAAGTGAAAGTTTGATTTTGAAGAAGCAGGATGAGATATTGGTTAGGTTAAGAACTTTTGTAGAAGATACCTGATAATACTACAGACAGTCAAAAAGCAAGCAAATGAATCATCAAGCAAATTAATCCAGAATTGTCATTCTAGGCACAATTATCTCACTTCACAAAGTAGGTAAAGATCCAGCTCTCTAGAAAAGACCTTAATGCTGGGAAAGATGAAATAGTCCTCAGTGGAATTATATCTACATGGAGGGAAATATGCAGTGGGATACCCTAAGATTCTGTCTTAGGTCCAGTAGTCTGCAACATCTTCATTAACAATTTAAATGAGGGGATAGAAGGGGAAACTCATCAAATTTGGAGATGACATTAAGCTAGGGGCAATAGCCAACACTTTAGAAAATATGCTCAATATCCAGAAGTATTTTGACAGACTTGAACCCTAGACCCTATACAACAAAATGCAATTCAATGGTGATACAACTAAGGTTTTACACTTAAGCAATAAAAACCGAATGTACAGTATAGAATAGACCGTACATAGATTAACAGTAGTAACTGTGTGAGGGATCTCGGGGTCCTAGTGACTAACCGTTTAAATATAAACCAGTGATGTGTGCTGCAGTTGCCAAAAAAACCAATGCAGTCCTACACTGTATCAACTGAGGAATACTATTGAGGTCATGTGAAGTGTTAGTTCCATTTTATACTGCTTTAGTAAGACCACATTTGTAACGATCCATCTAATTTCGGTCACGGCAATAAAAAAAATCATGTTTAGTTTCTAGAAAGGGTGCAGAGAACAGCAGAAAAGACAATTAGGGGGCTGGAGGCTAAAATATAGAAATGGTGGCAGGAACTGAGTATGTGTAGTCTAACAAAGAAAAGTATTAGAGATGACAACGTAGCAGTTTTCTAATATTCGAAGGGCTGCCACAGAGAAGACAGGTCAACCTTTTCTCCAAAACACCTGATGATAACACATGAAGTAATGGATGGAAACATATCAAGGAGAGATACAATCTACAATTAAGGAGAAATGTCCTGACAGTGGATTAACCAGTACAACAGTTTGGATCCAAATGTTGTGGGTGTTCCATCACTGGAGGTTTTTAAGAAGAAATTGGACAACCATTTGTCCAGGATGGTATAGGTTCTTCTGCTTGGGCATGGAGGGCAAGGACTACATGGCCTCTAAGGTTCCTTCCAACTCTCTTATTCTATATTTTGTGTTAGGCTCTAAAATCCATGAAAGACAGTTTGAGTTCTTATAACAGTTTCCTTTATTGTTCCTCTCAGTTTTTACCAAAATAAAGCAGACAACTTGCACCATTGCACACATTTTCTGGCAACTCCTAATAAGGTGCTGTCTAAAATCTCTTTCTCCCACACAAACTATCTAAAATTCTTTTCCTCTTCTGGAATGCACTCCCCATTCCTGAAATCCAGACTACATTCTGTCACAGAACGAAAGAGAAGAGGATCTGTCCTTGATTTTCAGAATCAAGCCCCTTCCCAATCCTACACCACTTTAAGACGGTATAAACTCCGCCTGCTATCAGATATACAAAAATGTATCTAGCAGCAAAAATCTTCATAAATAAAGATCCATTCATTGATATATGTTTGCAATGTATTGTAGATTTTCTTTATTGCATCTTCAACCCTGACTTTCCAAGCTGCTGAAGCAAAGCCTATTCTGCAAGTTATACTCTTGTGACAAATGTACTGCCTGAGACCAAGTACTCTGAATTCTGATGTTTGGATTATGTTCTTAAAACTTTATCTTTTTTGGGAGTGTGTGCTTTGAGTTTTTGACTCATAGTAACTGCCTGGAGAAGTCCCTGAAGTTTTATTAGCAAGGTTTCTCAGAAATATTTTGCCAATGTTTCTTTTCACGGCCTGAAAGAATGACTGGCCCAAGGTCACGCAACTTGATTTGTGCCTAAAGAGAGACTAGAACTAATCATCTCCTGCTTTCTATGCTTTAACTGCTATGCCAAACTGGGCCTTTTTATTATCTTCTGGGCTTATATATGCCTATAATCCAAGAATACTCCATTCCACTAGGACTACCCTCCAACCGACCACAAGTTCCTGTACTGCTATACAGTGGTTCATCAATGAAGCTAAAATAACTAGTTAAGTGCCACAATCAAGTGGGGCTCCATTTGAATTTTAAAAAGGTAGGAATTTATGGAGTTTTTCTTCTTGAAGATACACCATGTCAAGTGAAAATGAATTTCATACTTGTTTCTTTCAGGATATTCACACTTCATGACAGAACCACTGATATGAAGATGAATTATGACCAGCTAATTTTATTATGAACTGTACAGTTATATATTGGTCCAGCATTGCAGCCTGACATTTTTCAAGAAAAACTGGAAAATGATATTCAAAGGCAAATTTGTTAGAAAGAGAATTTGGGCACCAGAAAAGAATTCTACCTGCTTAATTCTGCTTAAACATTCTCATTATGTAACTCCTCTGAAAAGGTTGCAGCACCTCAGGGAGCTATCCTATGCCGAAATTGTGCCAAGCTGTCTTCAGCATGATAGTTGAAGCACAAATCTTCTAATATTGCCCTGTAATCAAGAAAAGAAAAGCTGGACATTGGTGCTTGAAAGTTCAAGAGTTGAAAAAACGTGTATATTATCTATTAATATTTTTCTCAGATTTAATTTGCTCCAATCCCATTGGGAAAGATGACTAAACAGAATGTCACAGGAGGAAACCGTAAGAAAAAAAATGCCCATAAACAAACATTTATTAACAATTCTGGGGATTTTTTTGCTAAATGTGATCCATAGATAGTCTAATACAAGATGGAGCCTAAATAACTGCAAATACTTATGGTCTTATGCTTATTCTCAAGACCTAAATAACCCACAAAGTGAAATGGCAATCAAAATGTTATCCATTATTTTGCCTGTCAACCACACAGCTGCCCTTAATTTAATCTATGGACTTGAGATAATTGCAAGGACTAGATCTGAAAAGGTTACTAGCTTTGCTTCTTATACTGAGCAAGATTTCAGATTTATTTTTTCATAAAGAATCTTCACAGGGAATTGGCACTTGATTTTTATACTACTCACATATAATACATAGTTCAGAATTTTAAATTGTTGTAAAATGCAACTGCTGGTTGATTTTATTCTTCACATTATTTATGAACATGAAGTTGATCAATAGCCAATGTGGTAATCCACTGTATTAGGACTGGCAAAAATCCAGGTTTTAGTCTTATAAATAAAGATAGGGATAGAAAATAGAGAGATAAAAATATAATATGTCCAATCATCTCATATACATGACTCTGGGCAGCTAACAATGAAAACAAAATATATACAAACTAAAACACAACCAGTAGTTGAAAACAAAAAACACAAGACAGCATAAAATAGCAGCTGAGAATAATAAAACACCACACAATCATTATTACCAGACAATAGTATCATCCACAGAATGGGGGGCCGCTCTTGAGAGCAAAGTTTTTAAGGTGAAACCCAAAGGTACTTTTAAAAAGGCATCTTTTTCCTTGAAAAGATTTCACTTCTAATCCAAGAAGCTCCTTCTGTTTTAAGAAAGTTCAGTTGCCTTTTGAACAGCACCTTTGGGACAACCATGATCTGGAGGATTGAGAATCCCCATAGACATTTTAATGTCAAAGTTCTTTATGAAAGACCAGCAAGCTGATCTCAGGGGTTGATATTCAAAAAAAACAAAAACAGGCACTATAGCATAAAAGACTGCCTTCCTGAATCCTGCCGTATGACATTCTCTTGTAGATGGGACCCAGAATATGTCTCTCCTGCACAATCAAACAGGACGTAATAATGATCATCTACTTGGTGACTGTAGGCCGATCAATTTCTCTCCATCTTTATAATCTTCCAGGGATATTGTAGAAAGAATGTTCATTTATAGGAATTAGACAAGGCAGCACTTAGCTACCTATGTTCGAGGAGCAGAAATTTCAAGAGGGGAATGTTTCTGCTTATGGAAATGTAGGAAATAAAGAGAGCTGTCTTTCATCCCTAAGGACTAGAACTCAAAATCTCCTGGTTTCTAGGCAGCACCTTAACCACTACACCAAACATGTTATATTGATATGATTTTTTAAATATATTTTTATGACATGCTAGTTAATGAAGAGATCCAGGTAAAAATTTCTTCTGAGACAGACATTCTATTTCAGATACCCCATCCATGGAATTCTGTATATGTTCCTTTGAACTCTATAAAGGGGAATCACTATATTAATTGAATAAATAATGATGACAAGTATAAGATAATCAGTTTTCTAGCAAAGTCTGTCTTAAAGTGGACTTTAAGATGCTGGCTCCAGTAACCAGGACATAATAGTTGAATTCTTTCAGTTTTATCAGCATTGGCAATCCTACTGATTAATAGTTGATTATAGTGATTTTAATACAACTGTGATCAGTTTGCAAAGTATTATATTATGACTTTTTAATAGAATCTTTGCTTGTATTAATATTTCTTGTTACATATGATTGTGACTAACAATTTTAAAATTGAATCTGAATGCTGTACTTAATATACATACAGACCCATGGTTATGAAGCCATAAATAAAGTTGCTTCTCAAATATCCAGAGATGGCACATTCTGACAGCTTCAAACACTTCATATATGCTTTTTTATTAAGAGTGTGCTTAATTTTATATAGAGCTATAAGTTGTTGAATGTTAAAATGTCACTCTTCTTTGAATATTTATATACATTTTGGGTTCTAAGTAGGATTAGGCAATAAAAAAATAGCAAAGAAATAAGGTTTAAAGTGGAATATAGGTGGATTATTTTATTCTGAAAAGAAATATACACTACAAATTATAGTAGCAAGTTGTCCTTTAATTCCAAGCATGTACATCACTATCTTCAATCAATGCTTTCAAAATCCCTTTATACCATAGTCCTGCATGTTATAATTCAGAAGGAAATTGCACTAAGCATTAGAGCTTACAATCAGGTAAAAGTAGACAATTGTAGTTAGGACAATGTAAATCCCTGCTTAAGATAGCTGGCTGGGACATGCATTAAAGACAGGTGAAATCCACATTTTACACAGAATATCAAGAGTTAATAGAACCTGGCAGATCTGAAGACTATTGATCATGAGTTACATTAGTGGAATTCACTGATAGTAATACCCCTATTTACCCAAGACTGAAGATTGCGATTAGTTTGTTTCATCCAATCTTCCTTTCCATTCCAAACTTCTTTTAGCTAGTCATAGTAGAGAAAGCATCAATTATATGATAAAAAAATCAGTGGGTTTTATATTTTATCCAGATAAACAGTTACTGCATCACTTTATTATCTCCAAACGAACTAAGTTTAATGCAGATTACCATCTTATTGAATAGTAGGTAGCCTTCCCACAAAGTGGTAAAACCTGACTTTGGAATTGCTTCTGCTGTATATTTAATTATAGTCTTCTTTTCTTAAAGCCTTACCTCTGCTTTCTGTCAATTATTTTCAATAAAGTTCTCAGAATCTTATACATTTATTTAGAGTACATTGATAAGTGTGCTGTGTTCATAAAACATATTTGCCTTGAGGTACTCTTAAAAACGTTTAAAAAGAAATGTACACAGGGGTACATTTAAGAATTCTCAATTAGAAATTACAATATAGTATTCTTAAGGCAGGAATAGGGATTGGTTTTCATTGCAAGATAACAAATCTGTATTAAATAATGGCCATTAGGATAATGGATACATTAATCCTGACTCTCAAATGGATCAAAAATGGTCAGCCCTTCAAGATAGTCTAGATAAAACTAAACTAAACTAAACTAAACTAAACTAAAAATACTAATATTACCTTTATTGTAAAGGTACAGTAACAGAATTTTGCAACTCTGAAAGCACTTATCCCTTCCATTACATTTTTAGAAAAAAATAGGGAAGGTCCCTTCTGAGATGCTTCCATCATCCTTTTCCTTCTGTGTGCTGAGATATTACTGAGATATACCTGGAATGCACTACCTGACTCTGTGGTTTCATCCCCAAATCCCCAAAATTTTTGTTCTATTGTTGCCCTCACCCCATTCCTAAGAGGTCTGTAAGGGGCGTGCATAAGTGTACCAGTGTGCCTACTGTCCCTGTCTTAATGTTTCATTTTATTCAGATTCATTTCATGTATTTAAATCATTTTTATACATATATATTATCTAATACATGCTTGACAAATAAACAAACAAACAAATAAATATGCAAAAGACATTTGTCTAGGTTATGGTTCTTTCTCCTGTCTACAAGTCATTTTCACATTCCATTACGCAAATCAACAGTTTTCATAAATTTAACCCATAGTACATTTTGTGTTATTAAAGTTTTAGTATTGAGAAGGTAAGCCCTTCAGAAAGGATCCAGATTACCCAAGAAGTTCTTGGTTTCCATGGCAATTGTGAGCTTGTCTGAAGTCCTATATGTAGCTAGACTCATTCCAGTCAATTTCTATACAATCTATAGTATTCTCTTCTTTAAGGAAATTATGGAGAAAGTAGTGGAGAATCAGTGACAGTGCTATATTACATAGTTAAGAGTCCTTCCAGGTCAAGATGTTAATTATATACAAATATATAAATCTTTCAAAAATATATAAACTATACTTCAAGTGCAAAACTGAAAAGCATGAAGGTAGCTCTTCTGAAAGGACCATATTTTGTTGTTAATTATTTATTGATTATTGATAAATAATCATCTTTATTACATTCATCTTCCCATATGTTAGAATTTATGGCGGACAAAAAGAATTCCCTGAAGAGCTTATTGTATATGTTTATATGCAACTCAAAGTTCATATTGTCTACCTGACAGCATGGATGGAAAAGTGAATTTGGCAGACAGAGCCAGCAAGCCTGCATTCATTTCTTTCTGATTTCAATTCTTGGCAATATCAAATATTTACATAAGGGAAGATAAATGTAGATAAAAATAAGAACTGAAATAAATGCGCACAATATACATTTTTCAGGCATTCATTCAATTTTTATCTAGATTCTAATAGCCCTTTTATAGCACAACTTAACAAAGTCTATAAGCAATTGCATTTGACAGCCACAACGCTAAAAGGATTCTTCAGATGAGATCTTGGAAGAAGAACCACAAAAACAAGAAAATAAAGTTTCTCAAAGAATAAAAGAAAGAAAGGCAAAACAACCACTAAATGCATATATGCCAAAAGACGACTTGATTAAATTCTAGTCTCCTATATCTTTGATTGCCTGATTTATATAACTATAAAAAGTATAATTATTACCAGCTGTGATAAAATTTAATGTACAGACATATAGCTATATTTATCTGGAAAATACAATATCTCCTTTCTGAAAAGAAAATGAAATGAAACAGCTGCTAGCACTGTAAATAACAGGTAATATATCTGTTCTCTAAGTGTAAGTTTTACTAGCTCAGTCATATCTGAAGCTTTGGCTATAGTACTAGTTCATGCTATTTATGTGATGGGTAAGAGGGTGTGGGGAGAGACCTGTCATAATTGAATGGCGTTTTATTAAACAAGCATTGTAAATGAAACGAGTAATCTTCAAAAACAGTGAACCAATACAGATCTGATTGACAATGGAATTCCTGCTCTTGACTGACATTTAATTTGGAACCAATCTTCTTTTGAGATATTTCCTTTAGCAGTAAAGAGAAAGATGATTTAAACTGGAATAGACAAGCAAGGCATGTCTTTATTTCAGAAAATGTGTGTGCAGGGCAGGGGAGAAGGGGGAAGCCATTGTCATTGTCACAAGAATATAGATTTGACTTTCATTTCTATGTGGTGAGAATTTCCTTATTTCAAAACTATGTCTCAGTTTAGGCCATGTAGCTTTGCACCGGATAATAAATTATCTGCCATTTCAGATTTTTAGAAAAAATCTGTATTTATGTATATTTTATGTTATTTACATATTGCATTGCCCTGACCCCAAATTGCCAAAGCAGTACACAAAAATAAAATGAACTTGTATCCAATGCAATAATACATACAACCAAAATTGCTGTGTTAAAAAAATAGTACAATTTTAAATAGTTCTAAAAATAGAGTTTCAAAGTTGGATCTTAAGCCCTTTCTGTTACTCATTATCACCTTCAGAGGCATTTTTCCCATCTTAGGGAAAGACAGAATTCATTTCACACTATAGTTTTTAGCACTCTTCTTGCAATACTCTTATTTCTGAGAAAATCAACCTTTCTTTTTAGAAAGCACAGAAATCCCCACTGGCCTTTAAATGTTGCTCTCTCCCATCTATGAAGGCAAAGTTAAAAGTATGTGGGAAAGGCCTCCTGAGAACAGCAGCAGTATGAAAAAAAACTTTTTTCCAAGGGATCAGCGGATGTGGGAGGTGGATGGGTAACTTTATAGAACACAGAGCTTGCCCAACAATTATCACAGTATAATGACTGGTTCAAAAAATAACGATATTTGAAAAAAATGTTTGTTATATTAAGTTATAACGAAAGGTTTGTGGATGTAACGCACCATGAAACAATGGCGCTATAATTTCTTATTTTAACTTGATAAACTACTAACTACTGTAAATAGCTGTTTTGTGTCTAACAACTTAAGAACAAATTGGACAAGGATCTCACATGTGAACTGGGAAAACAAAGTTGATACTTAGCATCCTGGGAAAGATGACACTGTTAGTGAAATTTCTAACAAAAGTCCATTTTGAAAATGACAGCTGCAGTCTTTATAGGAGATTCTGCTTTCTTCTTTGTCAATTGCTAACATTGTGGCTCCCAAACAGGATTAGAATGAAACAGGAGCAGTCTGAAAAGGCGGCATCTTTCAAACATGTAATGCACAGAAAAGAAAGCTTTGTTCATTGTTAGATTGCCAACTTTTGTAATATCGCACACACCTCAAATCTAAAAGAATGTTTTGTATTATTAATTTATTCAATTTCTATAGTAGGCCATCTCAGTCCAATTGACTTTCTATTTATGCTACTTAAATAGAGAAGAGTGTCATATATATTGCAACATATGATGTAATCATCCTCTTTGCTTTATGTCAAGTCAACTCTGAAGTTAATCCTGACTTTGTCCAACACATTTTCCCTTGTCCCTATCCAATAACATTCTGACACCAACTTCACCTGTAGAAATCCTTTGTATCTGTTAACATAATTAAATGAAAGCTTGTCTAAAGGCCATATGGTCAAATATAAGATAAGGGAGCCAAAGAGCAGATAGATGTTTAATAATTTTTAAATAATTTTTTTTTACCATCATAAGTTTTCCAAAGATGTGTGCCTGGTCATTATGAAACAGGTTGTTTGACTAGGCGAACACTAACAACTTGCCTACGATAAAGATGAGATGTGAATTCTCAAAATAATCCATGACTTTGATCCTATCTTTGCCATTGTTCTTTAAGGCCTGTTATTTCCTTCTTTTTCTTCCACCAGTTGCTGAGACAAAAACTCTTTTAATTACAGGTAAACCTGAAATGTTTAGCAAATATTTTTTTCTAAATTTTAGCTCTTCTATAATGCTTTTTAAAACATCCAAAGATTTGGAATTATTTTACAAACTGATTGATATACTGATTATTATATGAAATGAATGTAAAATATTGGAAATACTTGGGCTATGCTTTTTTTATTTAAATCTCCTTATAAGTATAATATGAACTGTATGTGCAATTTTTTTCCAATTTGTTATCAAAAATGAACAGAAAATGGCTATATACAAAAGAATGAGCTAAAGTGATTTATATTATGCACATGTTTGCTGCTTGTATTCTGAGATACTTTTGATAAAAATCTTAGTCATTGGATGTTCTTCTGCACAGAACAGATGGAACAAAATGGTCTATAATTTATGGCTAAATATTTTGGAGGGCTATTTTTACAGACTATGGAGGTGATTTTTTTAATAGCCCCTGTATGACCTATAACACTGATCTGGCATCCAAAGAAGCATCTACTAGATCAAAGGCCTTTCTACCCACAGAAGAGCAACTTATTTAAAGTTATTTCCTTTCCTTAAACTTATTTGCCTTTTCAGATTTTTCATGCCTCTACAAAATTAATTTAGTCCAATATTTTGGAAATAATATGCCTTTTTTGCATCCTCAAATTAAGGCATAACAAAGCTGACACTGAAATTGTGTGAACTGACATCAAACATCAGCTTAATATAATTTTTTTTGACAAATTAAATTTTCATTGTGGTTATTTATTGTTAAATAAGAAAAAACTAAGATTAAATCATTGCCCTTTACTTTTCTTTCAAGGAAAACCCTAAGGTATGACTTGATTCATTTATACAAAATATCCATTTAAAATGATTGAATGCCTAGTAAAGCATTATTGGCTTCCACTTAAAAAAAAACCTTAAACATACTATTCTTATGGTTAAATAAAAAAGGTAACTTAAATTGTGCTTTCCATGAATTAATATTAAGACTAAAGAAAGACTTGCTAAGGAAAAGAATGAAAGAAATACTAATTTTTCAGTTTTAAACATGTGGTGCTTTCAGAACTCTTTATCAGCCAAACTTTTCAGAACAACATATTATTACTTCTAAGAAATTCCTTGACAACCTCTGTCCCAATGGCTCATCATTTCAGAGATATTTCCTTACTTAAGCAGAGAAACATTGAAAGGACTTCTTGGGCACCATAACATTTGGAAGAGGCAGTTTTATTGTCTGATGTTCTTTCTCATTCACTTGTTCACAGCAGGTTTATCATTGCTATATAAATGCAGGAATTCATTAGGTAGAGGTTGTAAATTGCCTATTGTGACCTTTCCATTCATATAGCAGAAAAGGAATAGAAATGCATGAGAGTGAGGGAACACTTTGGCCATGACACCCATATCAGCAGAAATATTACACTGTGCAAGTCATGCATTTTGCCTCACTTTTTCTTTGTTGAGGCCTTGTTGTAGGTGGCAGGTATGTTGAAGTACAAGCTCAATGTTGGGCTGAAATATTGGTCATAAATCAAAGATTTATTGGGATAATAATCATATTGGGATCAAGATGGAAGAATCCTTCCTTGACCAATTAAAACATACTCAAAAAACAAATGCCTCAAATAGGTGATATCCAACTCTTTATCCATTTTTAGCAATAGATAAAACTGCATCATAATGGTCATTGCTCTTTCCGTGATATGAGTGAAGATGACTTGTAGCTCTATCATAATAGCGTTTCAGTCCTTTATACCTACTCAATGTCTTTTGGTGATCAGTTAGAGAAGATGCCAAAGTCTTCTTATAACATTGAAATCAAATATGATATGAAGTTATAGCTGATGTTGCAATACCTTTATCTTCAGATTACTGAAGTGGATAGAATATCACTCATTCAGCTTAATGGGAATTCTGTCACTTCTCCTCCTGTGAGGTAGCATGTTTCTCAGGTGAAAAGATTTGGCCAACACATGTTTAGTTTTGTTCTGTATAATACAGAATTACCAGTTAATGAAAGCTAAAAGGACTGTATACATTTAATATAAAATCAATAGAACTTAAATGTGTTTAACTGGCTAAATCACACTCGCTGTAAAATATTTACAGCGTCTACTAAAATAAGCTAAAGTGATCATGCAAAAAAAGCATCGCATACTTTTCAGTAAGAAACTGTTTTGTAATTTTTCCAGGATTCAATTATATGTCTCTGGACATGTTTCTGGACATAAAATCCTGCTTAACTCTAATCCAATTTCCAATCATTAATAACATGGCATGTTTTCAAGCTAAGCAGAAGAACAACATAGAACAATCCAGTCAAGTTCAGGTTTTTTTTTGCTTACATGCAATGGACAGAATCTTGCCAGACTAAAACATCACTAGTCTTACACTTACTGGTATATCTTGGGATATTTTAGGGAGTGACTATCCTTACTCTATCTTCTATCCTATTCTTGTCTGTTTCACATCCACCATACAAGCTCCCCTTCTGCAAGTACCACCTCTCTCTGTCCCTCTGTTTCTCTGTTTCTCTGTCTCTCTCTGTTTCTGTCTGTCTGTCTGTCTCTCTCTCTCTCTCTCTCTCTCTGTCTCTGTCTGTCTCTGTCTCTGTCTCTCTCTCACACATACACACACCATGGGCACACACAAATATACTGTTTCAGTAGTTCTTCTTTCTAAAGGATATTTTCCAATATATGCTGTCATACTTGCCTTCCATCTGATATAGTAATGCTTTAATTTTATTTGTATGCTAACATTAAAGACACTAGTGGCAACAACAAAAGTGGTAGGGAGCAATTTAATATTTCGCACTATCTTGGGAGCCTTCTATTACTTAGAACATGCTGCCAAATTGGGTTAGGTTGCAATGTTATTCTTTGATCCTTCATTATCTAGAAGCAACTGCTTCATTTTAACTCATATATAGGGGCAACTCTGAGAAGGCTGAAAACTGGTGTGGAAGAATGAAGCCGTATGTTCTTTTCAGCTAATGCTTCTGTTAGTCCTTGCTGTTTGAACACGTCATCTACTAGCAGTATTCATTTACTGGACAATTAATAGTTTCTGACTATGGAGATTCTCAAACATCCAGGTCATGGTTTTCCCAAAGATGCTTTTTCAAGAGATAATTGGACTTTCTGGTTTTTCTTTGAAGATGTTTCACTTCTCATCCAAGAAGCTTCTTCAGCTCTACACTGGCCCCAAGCAAGAGGTCGCGGTGCTGTCAGTCATAGAAAGGTAAGATTTGCTCTTTTTTGGCAAGTACCACTTGTTTTTTTAGGGCAATGATTAATACCAGTATGTTCCTAGATGAGCATCAAATGAGAGCTGAATATTTTAGTGAGTGTAATGTATGTTAGTGCCTTTGTGCATATGTGGCTCATTTTGTTTCAGACTCCTGGCATCTGTCTTTGTGTTAACTTATCATAAATAAGCAATAAGTACTATAGATATATAGTTTTCCATAGAAAATACACCAATTAAAAGTTACTTTTTATAATTTAAGGGAGAAGGAACACAGATTATGATCCTCTGTGAATTTCTGGCTTTTCCTTTAAACTCTAGTTAAAATAATGTTCTAGTATCAATTTAATCTATTAAATATAATATATAATTCATATCACAGGCTCCAAATATGTGAGTTTTTGATTGCTAATTATTGTTTTTATTTTGTCAGGTTCTTGCAGTTCAAGGTACCTTTAATAACTGGCCCCAAATCCATAATTCAAATATACAGTACTCACTTAATTCCTAAACCTTAGGAATTAATGGACCAGAAATTGTTACCTTAAATTAGATAGATATGCAATTCAAAGAATTCTGCCAATGATATAAATAACTAATTTTTGCTAAGTATGTTCTTAAGTATAACTCAGATAGGATTATATGTTTGTCAGAATTACTGGATATCGAATCTATTATTAATGAATATGAACCTACTACAAATATAAGTAATAAGACCCAGAAATTTTTTATGGCAAATAACAATAGATGCCATATGAAATATCAGGCAAGAACCTAGTAATATAACTGATGGGTTATTAGAAACTACAGTGGAAAAATGGAAAAACATGGAATAACAAAAGCTTTGAGCTGGGTAAATGCAATAATAAAGGTAAATGGAAGTATTGTAAAGACAATTGTTTTTTAAACAATACCTGCAATATAAATATAGGCACTAGCTATGAACATCCAAATGATAACATCAGAATCAAAGAGAGTACATATTAAGAAACAGTGAAATATATTCAGCCAGGACTTTCCAAGATGTAAATTATGTAAACTATTAATTACTGATTCAGATATATGGATTAATATTACAATATTAAAGAGTATTTTAGCATGGTATGGCCTGAAAAGATATAGCTAAGACTCTAAGATCAGGATAAGGCACAGTTTCATACACTAAATTTATTCAAAGGAGAACTGAAGATCTGAAGTAAAAGATAAAAGATATTGTGAAAACTGAAGCAGAAAATGTACTTCTAAGTTTTCAAATAAGAAAACTACCAAGTGGTGTTAAAAAAAAAGAAGCTATTAGAGTGGCCAAGAAAAGATCAAGATGAAAGCCCTAGGCAATAAGAATGCATGACAACAGGGCGCAGACTTTTATATCAAACAAGAAAGAAAAGGAAAGATAATCAAGAATGACACCAAATGGAGAAATATTGTAAGAAAAGAAAAGTGAGATTTTAAAAGAAGCTCAGAAAAATCACTGGAAAATGTAGAACGAAATTAATTATGAAGACTTCTAATAGTGGTCTCTGAGAATAAAAGTAGGTGGATAACCTACAGTCTAACCAGAGTTGTAATGGAGGTTGCTTTAACTGTGTATTGCATTAGATTACTACATATGTGCAACATTAGCAAATTGTATAAATGACTCTTAGCAAAAAGCAAACTACCTGTATTTACTTAGTCAACTTAAGAAACAGGCGTGGTCAGCTTGCCCCAAGGAGATGTTTTGCATGACCAAGCAGAGTGGGAGATGCAGAGGTATGCACACACTTCCCACTTCATCATATGACTAGAATCAACCTTGAGAGTAGCCCTTTAAAATATTTATTAATTAAATGTATAGGCTACCCATTTCAATATTTCAAATGACTCAAGTGAATATATGATTCAAGTGAATCATCTAAATATGATTATTGGACAGAAATATACCTAAAATTTGTTCAGTAAACAATTCCATCTCAGTGAGAAATAAATTGCAGTAGGCAAATGGTTCAAACATTTAAAATGTAGACAAAATACCTATTGAACCATCTTAATATGCAGAAGATGAGGTGAAGTGCTAATTGTGTTTTGTGAATACCTATGAAAAAAGACTGCATGGCCTAGAAAGACTGGAAAATTCTGTTGAGTGTTTATATATACACTATAGACATACACACACTCCAAGAAGTAAAATAATAGTGGTAAGTGCAAATTACTAAAACTATTGTACCAATTACAAATGCCAATTGGGCCTGCAATACTTGATGATGTCATTGCTCCATCTTGTTTGAGATTGCTTTTATGGACATTTTTTAATCAAGTGGAATAATTTTTATGACTGCCTTAGTCCACCTGCCATCAGTACTTCTTGCTATGTGACCAGCCCATTTCCATTTAAATTCTTTTAGCCTTTTGATGATGAAAGTATATGATATGATATATATTTTCATTTGATCTCCAATCCATGTGCAGGTCTTTCTATTTTGTCTTGTGATGCCAAGCATGTATCTTTCTATGGCTTTTTGGGCCACTTGTCTTAATGTCTTAAAATAAATTGACAAATAATCTAAGGAAAAATAATAGATTTTTTCTTTATTTATAGAAGTTAAAACAGTGATACAACAAAGTCTCACTGTTTACACTTCTATAAACAAAGAAGAAAGTTCTATCTGTAGAATTAGGATGAGTTAGATAACCCAAATTAACTCTAATACAACAGATCATGTACTGAGAAATTAGTAAGATTACAAGGAACATTCCTTGACAATATTATTTAATTCCTAGCACATATTGCTATTCAGTGGTGCTGAATCTTTTGTGCCTAAATCTACATCTGGTAAATAGTCCTCTCATATTGCTTTGAAATTAAATACCTACCTGAAACATAGATAGGAAGAAAAACTCATAAATCTTAAACAAGAAATGCTATGCTCATTAATTTAATCAATAGATGTTAACCTATATGCCCAGCAATTTTACTTGTCCCCCCTCCTCAAAATTAAAGGGAAAGAAACAGGGAAGAAACTTAAACTGAATAAAAATAAAACATGGTGTGCTTGTTTCAAAATTTAATTGGGGGGAAAAAATCTGCTGCCTTTTAAAATCTGATACACTGTATACTAGTTTAACCTCCAGATAATATACTGACTTTCACAAGAATAATTTGTAAAATAACAGATGGTGACGAATCTACATAAACAAGGAAGTGTGAGGGATTTTTGTATTAATTTTTATTATTGCATTTTAAAGGATGTCCCTAGCTCAAGCTCTTTGTAGGTGTATTTTTGTTTATGTATTTATTTTTCACATTTTTAAATTGCTCATTTTCCTCAGAGAAGGACTCTGGGTAGTGTACATAAAATGTTAAAATATAAACAGGTATATAAAAATTAAAATTTTAGGAGACAAGAATAAAAGCCAAAGGAAGGAGCCAAAGGAGACCATCAGCCATCTCATGGCTGTTTGTTCCTCTGTGCTCCCTATGTGAGCCTTCAGAGTCATATTGGGAATCCTATCTTATATCTTGAATGGGCTCTAGAAAATTCAAATCCATCTGGACTTTTGCTTTGGAAATCTTTTCTTTTAGCTTCTTTGAAATTCTTCTTTGATAGTTTCCTGATAACATAGTCTGAGTCCTGGATCAGTCAGTTTCACATTTGCTGGGATGGAGCTCTTGGAGAAGATGGAATAGTTTTCTCCATATAGCCATGCTATATAAAGAAAGGAGCATTGTGGATTTAGAAGTGTGAAGGAAGTCTAAAGATGTGTAACCATATCCATGAAAATGAGGTATCACTGCAGTGTCATGATTAATGGATTGATTTAGGAATTTGGAGACTCGGAATCAACTCCACTCCCAAATACAGAGATTCTCTGAATAATTTTAGATCAACCATTCTTTCTCCCAGACCTGCAGTTATGGAAAAATGGAGTAGAGAATGTTCTGTATGCTAACAATAAATTCTTGGAGGAAAAGCAAACACTAGCAAATATATAAATAAATATCTTTCAAGCAGAGTGATCATACACCCAGTTAGTCATATGCAGTTTTGCAAGCATATAGTTGCATCTGTATCAAATTCAATTCACGCTTTTAGTTGACTATATGGAGATCAAAGGAAGAACCAGCTGATGTGATCTGTCTTTGCTTTCAATAAAAGTGATTTGAAGTCATGATCCATGATAGCAAAATATATTTTCAGAGGACTAAGGGCACTAAGGAAAAATTGAAGGAGTTGTGTAAATTGAACCTGGAAAAAAAAGCATTAAGGTATGATGTGATTGTACTATCTAAACATTTAAGGTGCCATAACATAGGGGATAGAGAATTTTTATTTCATTGCTATGGGAAGTAAGACCTGAATCCACAGTTTCAAGTTACCAGAAATATTTCAACTGAATAATAGGATTTATTTATGAAAAAAACCCAGTCATTTCCTTATAAAGCCAGAGCTAGGATAGTCTTCTATTAATAAAGCTGAAGCTATAAATTTATAGAAATTATCCTGCATATTGTCATTCAATTTATTGCAAATAATTTGTTTTTGATCTTTCTTTCAAAGGGGAATCTTTTGATCAAATTATCATTGGGTTAGTGTAATGTTCTTGAACTAACTCAGTTTCAAGGTGATCAAGAAACATGTGAAAATGTGTTGCCTTTCATTGCTTAATGATTTTTACAGAGATCAGCAGTGTTCCTCATTTCCTACACTTCAGTGAAATCCAAAAGGAAAATTTCATGAAGGAATTCACATTATACTTACAGATTGTGGAGCTAGGAATGCTGCAGACTGATGGAGAGATGTATCATAGAAAGCAACAACACATTAAGTATGGTAATGCCATTTGAAACATCCAATAAGAAAGCAAGTTACAAAATACACCAACATAATCTTAAAATACATTTTCAAGCATTCTGAAAATAGGTTAGAAAAAGCAGAGATCTCTTCTGCAAGGGAAAACTATAGAAAAACTACATGGCACATTAAGTCCAGCATTAGGTTTCATATTTATGTCAAAATTATTTACTGTCTAGAATTAAAAGGAAATCCTTCCTTCCTTCCTTCCTTCCTTCCTTCCTTCCTTCCTTCCTTCCTTCCTTCCTTCCTTTTGGCTGCTTTGAATGGCAGCCACGTTTCTTTCAGGACAAGTTCCTAGAGATGGCAAATAAATAAACACTCTTCAGCTGAAGGGAAGATATAAATTAGAGGAACATTGAATATTGTCCTATCTTGATCTCGATTTTATCCCAATGTCATTCTTAGATGAGAGTCTGATTAACAGTACTGTAATATAACTTTTTCACATTTATTATTAACAGAGTTGGAAGGGACCTTGTAGGTAAACTTTGAAGATCATTGTTTGTCAACTGAAGATTTTGATCAACATTTAAATATAATTGTAGTTATAGAACTTTAATTTCTACTATATTTACCTGGATTGATTTGCTGACAATACTAGATTGGCTTGCTGACTTGATTATATTGTTTGGATTATTTAGTTTTCCAGTATTCATTTTTGTATACTGAGTTTATTGAAAACAGTACACAGTTTGGATTAGATAAAAGGGATATTAAACAAGTTAGCTAGACAATACCTATTTGGTCCAGTTGTTTTAGTTTAAGTCTTTATGAAAAATATCCCCTGATCATCTGAGACAAAGAAAATATGCCTAATTCTCTTTCATTAACAAATGCTTTAGACTATTTCCTTCCATTGGAAATACTGAATTAGTTTGTAGTGAGCCTGTATTGTTCAATAATTGTAAATACTCTTATACTTGGAAAAATTGAAATATATTCCATCATAACCTTGGGAACCAATGCATTTCCCCCCTTATAATCAGTGCAATGAATTGTACTTTCCCCTTTTATTATCTAGAATTCTGTTACGAGTCAGTTATTATCTGTCTTCCTTATCTTGTATAGCAAGGAGACAATTCTGCTGTGTAGGCTCATTGAGGGTCTATATGGCCACGACTATGAGATCAGCAGTTTAGAAATAGGAAACATAAATAAGCAAATAAATAAATGACTCCTTGCTATGAGATCTAACAACAATTATGTTCAGCTCAATAATTGTACAGTGAAGTTTCTCGTAGGGATTCAGAAAGATGTCCCCATAAGCTTTTGAAATAGTGAATACAGAATAATTATCCCTGTATATTCTCAGGAACAATTTTGTATCCACAACCAGATTTTGAATATTTGTTTCCTTTATTCAAACTAGCCAGCATTAAGATATGCCATTTACTGGATGAGTAATGTGGTATGGGAACAGGTTACCTCAGAATCCATCTCATCCCAATTAGATTAATTTGTCCCACCGCTCATGCAGGGAAGGCTTACTGCAGATCTCATTGGTTAAAGAATCAGGACCTAGGAAAAGGGCCTTCTCGGCTGTTGTCCCCAAACCCTAGAGTGAGCCAAGGTTGTAGTCCTCTGGCCTTTTGGCATTAGCATGGGGGTCTTAGAGTGTTATGCAACCCTGGAGATAGCTGGTGGCTTAATGGCTCTTGCTCTGCTAAAACCGTAAATTTTAGCTTTGTTAATTTCTTGATTCTTTACTTTTAACTTGTAAATTTTAACTTTGTTTTTTAGCTGTGCTTTTAGGCATGTTTTACATTATTTTATGAAGTTGTTTATAAAATGCTTAGAAACACTTAGGTGAGATGAGCAGTGTAGAAATTTGATAATAAGAAATAATATCAATCATTAAAAGTATATTTTTCTGTATGTGATTTTTCAAGTCATCTGATTTCCATGGGTAAACTTCTTGTACAAGCATTATCCATTGATGCCTCATATTTGACTATTCTTTGTTCTGCATGTTTACTGTGAATTAGTATTCCATCAATTTGGGAGTAATGGTAGGAAAATCTAGTGATTTATCATCAGTCATTTCTAACCAGCTATCACTTATCCTAATTGTTGATCAGTATAACTATTGCATGTGTAGGTAGGAACTAGAGTTAGAATGAGAAACCACAGAGCCGGGCTTGTGCAGATGCAAATTTGAGAAAATGTAATTGTAACTTGCCCCCATGTTGGGAATAAGCTGAAGATGATGTTTTGCTTGCTTACTTATTTGGTTTCTATAGCCACCTATTACAATCCAACTGATTATAATCATGTTGTTGTACATTCAAATCTTTTTAATACAACTGCAGTGTTTTCCACCCTCTGTAGCAGGGTGTATAGAAAAACCCTTAGATAGATGATTCAGAACTATAACATGGTCAGTAGAATCGAACACCTGTGACAGGTGTTAGTTTGATTAGGCTTTCATTTACAATCCAGAAAGCATTTATTACATTACATTAATTGAACAGAGCTCTTGGGTGCCTGCCAGAATCTTTTGTAGAAATCTAAGTTAGTCAACATCTAATTATCAGTCAGCATTCTGTAGTTTACTTGGTCTATGGACCATAACAAATGCTGTTCCTGTCTGTTAATTAATTGTGTTCTCAGCAACACACCAGAACAGGATAGGATTGCATTTCATTTTGCCATTCTAAAGGTGAAATGTATCCAGTACCTGGTGCTTACACCAGCAGAATGCTTTTTGCAGGATTAAAATCTTAAATTTAAGTCCATTGAATGTTTTAGGGATTTGATTGCAAAACTTTAAATATTACTGTAGTTGTTAACATAGCAGAGATTAGACAAATCACAGCAATTATAATATAAATGGTGAAAGATTAAATAAATCCCACTTACACTATTTATAAAACTGCATATCTTTTTGATGGCTTTCTCATAAAATTTGGTGTATTATATATTGTTGTTCTTACAAAAAAAACCACCAAATCCAGCTGGTCTTTTATCCAAATGTCTTCTTTTTCGGGTCACACATTTGTTCTGAAGTAATGTTGAAAATGTTCAATGCAAATTATGTTCAGCTAAATTAAAGTTGTAGCTTAAGTCATTAAATTGTGATAGAATCATAATGCCACAAAATTTGAATGAGCCAGATTACCAGAACGCCCGTCATCACTACACACGTACCGTTTGCAATTTTCAAAAATAAACACAACAGATATATATCAGGTAATAAAGAGGGAATAGTCCCATCCTATTAAGTTTACATTAAAAAATAATTAATCCTCTCTAAATCTGTCAATCTAAGTAGTGGTCAGAAACTGGCAAAACCTGGGGAAACTCAAACTCTGAGATGCCAGGCAGGAACAGAAACATTTAATGTTAATTTAGGGAGGGGCTTAAAGAGAGACTAAGTGGGGGGGGGAAACATATCCTTCCTGGGAGGCAAAGGTGAATATCTTTTGAGAGTGGCTTCAGACAAGTAAGGAAATTCTCCCAATTGGGAGAAGTGTTACAACCTGGAATACACACAAGGAACAGCAGAGCTAGATCCAAATTAAGATTCTTTTATTGATTTATTTTATGGATTGATCTGAACCATGCTTTTATATCCTAAATCCTATTTGTTCTCTCTTTCTCTGATATATGCCTGTATGCCAATTCATGCAATTTCTCATTTTATTTTCTCCCATTGTCTCCAACTCATAATAAAACACTTTCAACATTGCCAACTTTAATAGACTCTGGGAAGCATACAGCCTTCCCCCCAAATCTATAAAAACAGATAAAAGCTAAAATGACACAAACAGCCTGGATTACAATGAACTAAAAATGACACAAGCAAAATAAAACAGTGCCCAAAACAACAATACATTAACCGCAGGCCTGAGATCAAAGCTACGTTTTCAAAGCTTTCTGGATCTCAGGAGACAGACAACCATCCTTATCTCTGGAGAGATGCTGTTCCAGACGGTGGAGGTCAGCAGAGAAGAAACACATAAGATGACCATGTTTAATGCAGGGGACCTGGAGTGCATTCACTCTCCTGGACTGGACTGGCTGGGCAAAACTAGTTGGAGATAAGAAGTCTCAGAGATCCAGACCAGGTGCCATATAGGGCTTTATAGGTTATAAACAACACTGATTGTACTCAGAATCCATCTAGCAACCAATGCAGGTTTATGTATCTATAGGTTCAGAGCAGGTGAACAAGATTTAATAACATAACAGCAATAGTCCATAAATAATAATTCAACAGTTTTCGTCTATCAAAATTCAACATCATCAAAACAGCATGCCACGCAATATAATAGGCCAGTGATGGCGAACCTATGGCACAGGTGGCATGTGGAGCCATTTATGAGGGCATGCCCTATTAGCTCCAGCATGTCTGCGCGTTCTGGCCAGCTGATTTTCAGCCATTTTTCGCCCTCTGGAGGCTTCAGGAGGCTTAGCTGAAGCCTACAAAGGGTAAAAAATGGTCCAACAGGCAAACCGGAAGTCTGTTCCTGAATTTCCAGTTTGTCTGGTGGGCCATTTTTCGCCTTCAGGAGGCTTCAGGAAAGCCTCCTGAAACCTCTGGAGGGCGAAAAATGACCGAATGGGGAGGCACATGGGGAGGGATGTGCGTAGTGCAGTGTGTGTGTGGGGTGGTGGTTGTGTTCTGGCACGCACGCTGCCAAGAAGAAAAAGGTTCACCATCACTGTAATAGGCTGTACAGTCATTGTAATAAAAATTGAATTAAAGAGTTTATTTTAAAATAATTTAAATAAATACATCACTATTGTTGAATTAAAAATTCAAGCAGAGTTGATTCAAATGTAGTTACATTGATTATTACGTTATGGAAATACTTCAGTTAATTTGTTACACCTCCCCCCTTTTTTAAAAAAAACTTCTACTTTAGAACCAAATAATAGAAACAATTCTGTTGCCTGTCCTGATTTTTTGGAATAATTTATTTCTTTTTCTCCACCCTCTAACCTCGATATAAAATGGGTATATTCAGATGAGGTACTTCTTTACATGGAAAATTTCCAATTGAAATACTTATTAAATATGCAAAGACTTCCTGCTGAGATAAATGTAATTTCTACTGACTCAACTAGAGGCAGAATGTCTTTTTAGTTTGCATGAAGAACTTTTTGTTTCCAAGAATAGTCATTTGCCCAGAGTTTTGGCAGCATATTTCTCAAATGGATGCCATTCATCTGAAAAACATAATCCAAGTACATCGCACAGGGTTAAAACATCTTCCAAAATGATCTGTCTGTCTATCATCTATATATATAATCTCTCTCTCTCTCTCTCTCTCTCTCTCTCTCTCTCTTTCTCTCTCTCTCTCTCTCTCTCTCTGGTAAAATGCAATAGAACAATAATGGTGGTATATAAAAGAACATATTTTTCGCATGTGAAATATTATGAATATTCTGATTTCTGAGGTTTGACAAAATACAGCAGGCAAGAATCCCCTTATGAACTGTATCAACTTTTCTATTTATTCTTAGCCTAAAACAGGTAGAAATATTTTTCCAGGAAGATAACTAAGTGAAGAAAATTCAGCGAATGCAGACAAACATATATTCATTTGCCTTCCTCCAGTGTCTGTGGAGAATGGACTGCAATCAATTTTGTTATTACCTAATTGCTCTACTACTACAAAATTAACTGTCTCCCTGCTGAGGCTAAAATAATGGTATGCCTATCTGACCATGTAGCTGTTATTAACTTCTCCAAATAATTAATCAAGGATTCAGTTAAGCTTAACAAATACTCTTTTATTGATATAAAAACATGAATCTTTTTGTTGATTTCTTTGAATCTTCTTCTCCCTTTAGATTTTTGGACTGGATAAGCAGATCGCACTTTGTGTCATCTTTTTTCTACATGAATGGGCACCTATTCAGCAACCCAAATTTGTCACTTCCAATTTTGCCAACCTTATGTCTCTTACCCTCCAATTTCCCCAAAACTAATCTTCTGTATGCTGTTTAGTCCACTTCCAACCCTCCTTTTCCTTTGAGACTCTTCTTGTCTATTAAAACTTCTTACCTGATTCTTTTTCCAGTCACAGCTTGCTATCCAAAAATATAGTTTGCATGTCTGGAGGTCACAGGACAGGATCGAGGATTGTGTCTACTTCTTTAGCTTGTCATCTGATCAGATGTCCTTGTAAAAATGTTATGTAAACTATTGATAATACACCAACCATACTAAAATGACTGCATAAAATGCATACTGGAATATTGGGGAGGAAAAGGTATATGGACTATTAAATTTTCATCTTTTGTATCTCTTCAATGAACTCTTCAGGAGACTTTAGTAGCTGCTGGGAAGACCTTCAGGTATGTCCTTCTAAAAAGGCCACAACGTGATGTAATGAATTACTCCAATTCATTCCACTTCCAGGTCCAATGCAAAGGCAAAGGCAACTGAGATCTAATTCTGCCAGTACTTTATCTCCAAGTGGTCAATATATTAACTGTTTGGCAGAATAATTAGGCAACATGGAGATGAGGCAGGGGGACAAATCCTTACAGATTTATGAATGTCCTTTGAATAACCTTGGTGTTGTTTGCACATGAGATCTATCTTCAATGCTTACCTTGATGTTAGATCTGCTATACTAAGCTATTACAGACTAAAACACTGAAAAGTGCTGTTAGATTTGTCTGGCTATCTTAGATTAATAGGGCCCTCAGCTATAACATCCATAGTGAATGATAGTAACTGAGGTCACAAAACAGGAGACAACTACAAATTAACACATATAATTATAAAACAACACATATCCACTCCTTTAAAAAAAAATCAACATTTCTGTGAAGGAACACTATATTTCTGTAATAGTAAGGAAGATGACATAATGTTCCTGACAGAAATATGCAAAGGTCATATTACTTTTCCTTTTGCATATTACTTAGGCAAAAGGGTCTGAAACATGTTTAAGTCCAGAGAAATTCAGAAGTGACTAATCAAACATTGGTGTGATCCACTGGAATATAAGAAGGGGGAGAATGTATAGTACGATCAGATTTGCAAGATTTTGATATTATAGTTAATCTTAATAAAAGTAGTTAACTTCCTGTGAAGTTAATTTCTTGGCTTGGTATACTTAAGGTCCATACCCTTCTTTCTCCCTCTCTCTTTCTCCCCCCCCCCATTCTCTGCCTGCC
>JANHFT010007392.1:14390-28605 GCA_032467955.1 Pseudoxenodon macrops
ATGAATGAATAAATAAATAAATAAATAAATAAATAAAATGGGTGATAAGTAAATAATAAACAATTTCTTTTATTTGTGTTGAGAGTCAGAAACTCATAGCACATTTATTTTTACTTTTATATGCAGATAAACAAATGTTGTCTTCTTCCTCTATTGAGAGAGGAGAAGCATATGGTGAAGTCTAGGGGTATTGACTTTAATTCTAAATGTTGACCATTCTCTCCTTTTGCTCCAGAAAGAGGAATCATGGGATCTTCTTATTCCCAAAAGCAACAGCAAGTCTCACATCAGGAGATGTGCTTTCTCTGATGTAGTTCCTGACCCATGGAATATTTTCCCTTCAAATATCAGGATGATCCCAACCCTTGGTTCGGTGCCCAGCTTAAGGCCCAAGTAAGTTAAGGGTTCCACTTTCTTGTTGTATTATAATCTATAGTAACAGTTTTAAATTGATGCCATATATATATATATATATATATAATTACAATTATATAATTGTCTACAATGTATTGTCTACATTGTTTTAATTGGTTTTATGATGTATGCTTTCCAGAGTCACTTTTTGAATTGAACAGTTATAGAAATCAGATAAATAAATAAACAAGTTTTCAGAATTGAGCAGGTGATCAACAGAGGATGAAACTTAGCAACATCTTGGAAGCAGTGGTAAAATTCATTTTTTTTACTACTGGTTCTGTGGGCGTGGCTTGGTGAGCATGGTGTGGCTTGGTAGACATGGCAGGGGAAGGATACTGCAAAATCTCAATTCCCAACCCACTCTGAGGTCAGCCAGAGGTGGTATTTGCTGGTTCTCCGAACTACTCAAAATTTCCACTACCAGTTCTCCAGAACCTGCTGGATTTCACCCCTGCTTGGAAGTCCAATTTTAGTTACAGTGGAAGACTCTAGAAAGGAAATCTTAAATTCTATTTGTAATATTTCATACTTATACTTATCCTAAGAGGTTTTGTTTTCTTGGAAATGGTTTGCCACTGCCTTCTTCATGTTTCCTTTGACTTTCCAGTCTGGTCTACATCTCAGATTTCCTGGTGTTTTCTTAGCTAACTGTGTAACAGAAATCCTGAGAGAAACCAGGAATTTATTTGAAGGAGTAAAAAAACAGTTCTGTTTTTTTTAGTGATTAGTCACTAAATAAATTTCAAATGGATAATACACATTTAAAACCATTGTTCTGTTACACTGACAGTAGCTAATACTAAAGTACAAAATATAGCTTGTCTTTTTGCTTGAAACAGGTAATTAGTAGAATCAAATGCTTACATTTTATGGATAGTTCTATTTTTGCTATTAAATCGCGTTCTCACTTTTACACTGAAATAGACCCCCTTTTCTTTCTTAGAAATTGCAAAGGGGAGGAAGAACAGAGGAAAAGAATAAAGAGGAGGAGAGTAGTAGTAGTAGTAGCAATAGTAGCAGCAGCAGCAGAAGCAGCAGTAGTAACAGTATGGAAATAGGATAAAGGGAAAGGATAGCTACTTGGAGGAGAGAAAGAAAGGAAAGGGGTTAAGAGATAACAGGACAGAGAAAACTAGACAAGAAAGATACAAATTGTTTGTCCTTTGTATATTGAAAATAACTGAACATGAAACAAGATAGGGATATAGGTTGCTGCCATTTCTTCCCTCTACTTGAGATTGTGAACTTTAGAAACATGAATATTAACTTAAGGAATAATGGAAACTTTCTAACCATGGGTTCTATACCAGGGCCAAATTAAGGTCAACTGATGCCCTAATAACAGCCCAACAATAGTGTCTTTCGGCCTTGCCATTGCATAACTGACAAGACATTTAGGCTAAGTGCTAAAAACAAAGTTAGATATGTCAGTGAAAGAATATGCCCAGTGAATGGGCATGGTAGCTAAGGGGAAAGATTGTGGTGCCAATTTTCCCTTGGCACCCTAATCTTATTTTGCTTAATGGTTAATCCATTTTTCTAGAATCCCAACAGGAACCATTCCTGTTCAGAAATCTCTGCCTTTATTCTACAAATGTAAAATGACCGCACCAAAGGTAATTTGGGAAAGGGAGGGGTAAATATGTTGTGTAAGAACCGTGAAGGTGGCTTAATCAAATAGGTCACTTGATAGAAACCTCAATTTGTGACTCTTCAATCACCCTCTTCTATCTGCTGTCCTTGAACAGATACATTATGTTAATTGCCCTTGGAAGAAGAAAAAGCTTTCTCATTTTTAAAGCCCTTGAATGCTCTTCCACTGCCATTCTAACCAATCAGTAAAAAGTTCTATTTTAGGAGAAAGAAGACAGGAAGATTAAATGGCTGGCAACCAGTTTCACTTACAAGTTCTGAGTTAACGCCAGGAAACATCTCAGAAAACATTTTCAGTATCAGTATTATACAAACTATACAGAACCCCTCCTTTGTAAGGAAAGCAGCATACCACTGTGAATTTTTAAGGCAGTGGCTGGTCTTGACAGATATCACCAAGAGGCTATTTCATTTTAGATTATCAATGCATCACATCCCCCAGAATTGGCATTATGAGCTTTCTTGAAACAATAAGAAAGTGATCTGACAAGAGATTGCTTTGCCTCAATGCTATGTTAATATTCTTTGCATTCCATTTCAGTGTCCTGTCACATCATATCAAATATAATAGGACATGCCACAACGCAGCCTGACAATGTGTACCTAACACAACGCAACAACAGAACGGGAGCAAGGGGAAGGAACCCTGTCAGACTGCAAAGTTTTCTTGGGTTAATTTTCTCATTTATAGTTCTCTGAGAATACTGACTTACCAATTGTCAGTATTGTCAGTATTGTTGTTGTCGTAGAAAAGCAACGTATTTCATTTTTGGAAATGATATTTGCCAGGATCAGTTTTGCATACTTTACTATTTCCTTTTGTGTAATCCTTGATATTTAAAGAAAAGGCACCATAGGAGTTTCCTGCCATGTCAGTTTGTGTTTCCCTATCTTGCCTGCAGATGTTATATTTGTTTCTTTGGGGTTTTTTAAGCTTTAAACTTCAGGGGAAAATAAAACTGAGATCTTTGCTTTGCCATTCTCCGCTGGAGTCTGAGCTGTCATCTAAACTGATAGGGAATGCAAAATAAAATTAGCATGATCTTAGATCTTGCATACTACATCCTTTGATTGTAGGTTGCATGTTATTTTTGTAGGAGTCAGGGGAAGACATGACTAACAGGATTTATGATGGCAGTCTTCATATATCTGCACAACAAAATTCTCTGTTGTTTTAGAGAGAAGGAATAGGACAAATGAATAGAACCTGCAGGGAACCAGGTTTTTAGTTTAGCCTCAGAAGATATGTACTAATAGTGAGAGCAGTTTGGTAGGGAGATACAGGGTCTCGGAAAGTGATGTGTCTCCTTTGTGGGATACCTTTAAGATGAAGCCAACTATCGGTATTGTACTGAAAAGGGTTTGGATTGGATGGCTTTGAGAACACTTCCAACTCTATGATTTATTTTATTCTAGACTCCACTTCTTTTGTTCTTCGATCTGCTACTAACCCCAACTGGTTAAAAAAATCAAATTGTTCATTTCTTTCATACTCTTTGGGTTCCTTTCTACAATAAAAGAATAAAAAGGAATCTGGTGGCCTATTTGTTTCCTTTGTGAAAAAGATGGCAACTAATTAAATTTATTGAACATTGAGGCCAACAAATTACAAAATGGTGATTTACAAAGTTTAAAATACATAACTGTATTTTAATTATAAAAATAACTTCCCAGACAAAACTGCATTAATATCATTCAGAGAGAGAGAGAGAGCAGCCACACAAATTCCTAATTCTAGGTTTGGGAATAGACTCACTTCTTAAGAGACTTCTAGAATACTTGGAAAGTTAGGGTCCATACATATTTCATTCTTGAATCTTTTACATTTTGTACACTGAAATTCAGTTCACACAAGTTTAACTGAGCCATGTGCATCATTCAATATGTCATCTAAACATCCAAATCTAATATATAATGGAGGTGGAGAGGCTTAGTTTTAGCCCCACAATCAAGGGGGGTTGGGTTTCAAGCTAAATTAGCCTTCTCCATTCATCTTGCTTTTTGGCCTGGGAAAAGAGGGTTTACAGAGAGTTAACCCATTCTTCTTGCTGTTTGTAATGGGCTGTGAGAATAACCTTGGTAGACAGGAAGAAAAGCTTCAGACTAGACAATAGTCCAATAAGAGAAATCTGAGTCCAAAGGAAGAGATGGGGTAGGTAAAGCACTTCCCCTAAAAAAATTTGGAAAGTAAGGGCAGAGGAGGGTGGAAGCGCATTCAGACTTGCAAGGTTCTGTTACTATAAAACCTTACTATAAATGGTAGAATTAACATTTATAGTTTTGGTTTATGTCTGCACTACCTCAAAGGACTAAATGGGTTAGGATTATCTAAAGCACGGGTGTCAAACTCGATCGAGTTACATGATGTATTGTGACATTTTTTGCCTTTTAGGACCCAGGGTGGGCGTGGCCTGCGCATGATCATCTGTCCCGTGGGCCGCCAGTTTGACAGGCCAGATAAAGCGAAGTTCTGAAGTATTGCCACAACCACAGGCAGAAGAAAGAAAAGGATGTGCTACATAATAACCCTCCCCAATTCCACAGTAAACCAATCACAATTGGACCTCCAAAGATTTTTTTTTTTTAACTGTAACAATGAAAGCGAAGTAAAAAGAAACATCTTTCCAACAAGTTTTGTGATGGTTGGGAAGTTGTCAAAGTATCTATTATGATTTCACTGGCGCTTCTAGGCAACATACTGCCAATACAAGTATTTTCTCCAGAATAGCAGCTAACTGGGTCAGCCTTGTCAAATAAATTCAGCCATTACTAATCTTTCCAGACAATTTCTGAGGCACTTCAAGAAAGATTCAAACATAACCAAACTGACATGAAGTCTACTGCCTTTCTTGCGATTCATAGCACAACTGAGTATCGGTCTGCAGCAAATCTATGAATTGCTTATACTGTCATGCCAAGGAACCAGTTACTTACATCTCTAATGGCAACAGCTTGTAGCATACAACTGCACCTAGATGTCAGTAGCATTGTCCCACATGGGACAATCATCTTCAGAACTCAATGAAAAAGAAGATGGCTTAAATGCAGAAGCAACTGCTGCCTAATTAAAGGGCTAGCTGACAAAAATCCTAAAGCCTGGTTTGATGTTACTATTTCCATATACCCGAAAGGGTTTTAGATGTGTAATTTTCAAACACATAGAAAGCTCATTTCAATAAGAATAAGTTACAAACACAGTTCGTAATATGGCAGAACATATCCCAAAGGAAAAAGCTTGACTTTTCCAAGGGATTAGATATTCTTAAATTAGGACACAGGAAACCTGAAACTCTAAAGCAATATGTGATTTTTGACCTAATTTCAAAAATATTTTGCAGATGATCCAGTCAGACCTCTGGCAAGAGGTTTTTATCCTTACAGCCAGCTGCAAGAAGTGACAGAAAAAAAGTACTGGTATATGAGAAGCAGGGGTGGGTTCTAATTTACCTCACCGCTGGTTCGCTGCCTCCCACGCTGTGGGTGCACACCTCATGCGCATGTGCATACACAGTAGAAAAAAGCCCAAAAAAATTCTCTTCCCCAAAAAAGGCCAAAAACAAGATGGAGACACATGCGCAGTGCCGGAAACTCGGCTTCTGCGCATGCGCAGAAGAAAAAATCCAAACAAATTCAAAAATATTTTTTTTCCCAAAAATAAAATTCAAAAAAAAAGTTGGTGCCGCCCGCGGAGCAGAACTGGCTCTGTCACGTCACCAGCAGCCTACTACCTACTCGATAGAACCGGTCCGAACTGGTAGGAACCCACCTCTGATGAGAAGGATATGGAAAAGAAGGAGGAGGAGGAGGACACTAGGTACTAGAAAAATACTGAATAGTTTATCATACCATTTTTTTTGTTTCAATCCTCTGTGTTGTTTGCTTCAGTCAATCTACTACTGGCATGCAGTGAAAATCAAACATGTTATTTCTGCAAATTTACAGCACTGGATGATAAATTGCTCTAAAACAAGTGCAATTCGTCTCAGCACAGTACAAAAGTGAAGAGTTCCAGGTCATGCTGTTTTCTACTTTTCAGAATATGAATATTTAAAGCATAGCTGTCAATATTTTTTGTGCAGCAAAACATCATTTTACCAGATCTCATTGCAACAGACTTCATATGCAACAGATTTCCACTATGCTTTATGTCATTTGTGTAATGACTTCATTATGCACATGATGCAAATTATACACTTTAAATGATGACATCATTGTGTAAATGGCATATATTGACATGATAACTAATTAAGTAGACATTCAAGAATAATGGACTCCCCCCCCCCCCAGTAGACTGTTAAAGTAAGGTTTTGCAATAGTTATTTTTAGACCTGTAATAGCACAAAATGGGGACTAAAGGCTGTGATGAGAAACAGATGCTTGTGGCCATGATGTAATCTATAAAATTGCATATCCATTTTTCTTAATGATGCTGTGTGAGGCCTTTGTACAAATTATTGAACATACTTCTCAAAACCACAGCTTCTTGAAAGATTGATTTTGCGGCTTTGAGGTCCACCTGAATTTTTCTGAGAGTTAGCCCAGGAGAGACGTTTTTTAGGTAAGTACACATACATGAATATCTAGAAGATTTCAGGAGACTTCAGAGCAGCCACACCCAACTTTAAAGAGTTGCGTTATTTCATGGCTATGAAGAGAAGTTGCACCCATGTCAGATGATTTGCCCATGTGCCAGTAAAAATCAGTCTAAGAAAAGTATAACTCAGGGTCATCCAGTGAAACATACGTAAGCATATTCAAAAATAAGAATTTTTGGTGTCGGTATTAAGAACATTACTGTGGCCAGAGCAGAGGTGGGTTCCTATTGGTTTGGACTGGTTCTATAGAGTAGGTAGTAAGGCGCTGAACCAGAACCAGTTCTGGTCCGTGGACTCCGCCATCTTTTTTTTATATATTTTTTTGGGGGGGACTTTCTTAAAAATGTTTGTGTTTTTTTCTTCTGCGCATGCGCATAAGCTGAGTTTCCAGCACTTCACGTGCATCGGCATCTTATTTTTGGCCTTTTTTTGGGGGGTGTTGAATTTATTTCGGGTTTTTTTCTTTGCGCATGCACAGAAGCTGAGTTTCTGGCACTGCGCATGTGTCGCCATCTTGTTTTCGGCCTTTTTTTGGGGGGAATATTTTGTATTTTTTTGTACTGTACATGCGTGCATGCAAAGTGAGTGCACGTCCACGAGGCGCGGCCACATGGCACGGGAGGCAGCAAACCAGCAGCAAGGTAAGTTAGAACCCACCCCTGGGCCAGAGCATGTCTTTCACAGCCTCCAGATTCAAGCAAAATATTTTCCTATCCCCCAAAAATATTACTGTCCACAATCTCTTCAGAATAGTTTACTTGGTTTTTTCCTTGTAATTTTAACTATTGAAATTAAATTAATGAGATGGTGACAAAACTGAGAGGCCTATAAAGCAAATTGGTTAATAATGTTTCCCAAGGAAACATTCTTACCTGTGTTAGACTCTTGCATTAGTTGTCATCACTGTAGCGGTTTATTATGTGAAATTGATCATTTAGGAAAAAAGAAATTATTAGAAAATAAAGGTGAAAGCTCTCAACTAAAATAGTTCCTTTGTTAACAAATTTATATAAAGTGGGGCCAAATGCCATATAAAGGTAACTGTTCTGAAAAGAACACACACCTCCAGTAATTTTGCACACCTCCGGTAACTTTGCACACATCTCTGGTAATTTTTTCTTTATTCAGCTTAAGAATGATATATCTCTTGTGAGATCACTAGCAGCCTGAAATCAATGCTTCGTAACCTTCATTTGGCTAATTGTAGTAATCCAATCTAAATTAATATTTAATATAAGAGTGCTTTTGAAAACAATGTGGAAACTTCCATTAGTGGTAGGACAGGACATTATAATATGTCAATATTTTCTCATTGTTATTCTGTCTCATTGATTTTGACCTTCATCGATCTTGCCACATATGTTAACCTAGACCAGAGGTGTCAAACTTGTGGCCTGCAGACCAGATGCGTCAAGTGCTGGCCACCCTCATTCCCAGTTTAGCGAAGGGGGAAAAAGTCATGATATGTCACATGATGATGTGATGCCATGAGTTTGACACCCCTGACCTAGAGCATCAAATTCTTACCTGAAGCCAAGTGAGAAGAAGCTTGTGATTATAAGGAAGGGACTCTTCATGTGGAATTCATCAACCTTTATTTTCTATGGCACTGAACTTCTGAGTAGGTGTGTATAGAAATACACTGTTAATTTCTTTTTCCTGATAGGTCAGACCATCCCAAAGGTGCTTTTTCAAGAGGCAACTGGACTCTTGAAGTCCAGTTGAAGAGGCAACCAGAAAGTCCAGTTGTCTCTTGAGAAAGCACCTTTGGGACAACCATGACATGGATGACCGAGACAGGTTTTTCTCTCCAGATCTTTCAAAGATCTCCAGATCTTTGAAATCATTTTTAATGTTGCTTCACTTTTGTTTGTTGGTGAGTTTTTTTTCTTATTTGTTTCAATACCGTACAATAAAATGCACCAATACTGTACAATAAAATACACCAATTTGCTTGGTGTTTCAATTGTGTATTTTATTGTACATTAACTCTATTTTTGCATTTCTGATGGGCTATTTTTGGAAAACATGTTATGGGCTAGTCAATCAAAAAAGATATTTAAAAAAAGATATAAAAGCTATGACATTCATTATTCAATCATGTATAAAATGGGCACACTAAATCAAGTTTCTTTTCCAACACAGTTATTTTCATTGTTAAGAGGAATTTCACTATCCTCATTGGTTTCTCTACTTCTTAATTCTGGGCAATATAATAAATATGATGATCAATCCAGAAATATATCTTATTGTCCTTTTTCCCCCCCAGACTTTGTTCTGTTTTTCCCCTAATTACAGCACTCCGACTCAGAAGATAAAAAAAATAAGGCTGTTTAGAAATCCAGACAAGTAATTTAATTGAAATAACATTTGACTAAATCACCCCTTTGAGATTAGTTTTTTGAATCAGTTTAAGGCATCTAAACTAATCAGGTGCTTTTGAATTGCTTCTAAGAGATTAGGGGGGAATTCAGAGATTCAAGGGATTTTCTGCATTTTCTGCATGTCTAGAATCTCAAATCCCATTGCAGCCTTCCCTCCACATATGGATAAAGCCAATCAGGGTGGACAAAGTGATCAGTTAATCAGATAATGAATATATATATATATATAATGGTGTGTGTGTCTCTCTGTGTGTGCTTGTGTGTGTGTGTGTGTCTGTATCTGTGTGTGTTAGTCCCTATACTCAGAGGTGGGCTGCACTTACAATTGGTTCATTGGTTTTGAGCGCCCTTTTTGGGACTGAAAAGCAGCTTCAAACATGCAGCTAATCTGTTCAGGTAACTCCGGTGAGTACAGCAGGCGCAGGACGGAACTCAGCTGGACAGAATGGGTGGGGGGAACAAGCCAGAAAGTTAGTTATATATGGAAAGGATAGTGAAGAGGTGGGCGGGCGAGCCCAGCCAGCGATCACAATTACCGGTTTGCCCAAACCTGTCTGACCAGGAAGCAGCCCCCCACTGCCTATACTTAAGCCCCTTAAGATAGTGTTGTCATACTATTTAAGATTCAGATTTTTGCCAGAATGTGTTAGCGACAGGTTCATATCAAATCTTTATGCTTCAAACACTCATCCAAAACAATAGAACAGCAAAATAAGACAAATGTGTCACAATCCAACCATTAAAGTGTACAACAATAAAATGTAAGCTGAAAGATAAGTCCGATGAAGTCAGCTGTCATCTCATTTTCACCCACTCAAATTATGGCAGTGTTCCTTGTTTATTCTTGCCTGGCATTTTATTAAAGAAGTTAGGTATACAGTTCACATGTTCTCTCTTGCAACTACTGGAAGATAGGTGATAAATAAAATTCATGAGTATCTCTATAAAAATTGTGGTAGAGAAGTACATGCTAGGCAGTTTGGCCTCTCCAAAGACAGAGGAGAGCTTTAGTCTGCTGCTTTTTAAAATAGATTGATTTGCTCTTTGTTATATGATCTTTTTGTTTATTTTCCTTACCTCATAATCCTGCTTCCTTGCTGATAGTTGTCTGTCTTTGTCACCTGTTGTACCGAGTGAACTTATTCATTGCACAAACAGGCCTGAGATGGTGTGCTTCTTATTTGACTACAGTTTGACTATTCATGGCCTGAAGCTCCCCAGTCTTCATTTCTTACTCTGAGATACCATTGCTGGTTTTTTTGTTATTTTAACAGGCTAATTTTAATTAGGGATAGGGTTAGAATTAGGCTTAGGGCTGTGGTGGGATTCAGCCAGTTCGCACCACTTCAGGAGAACCGGTGGTTAACTTTCTGAGTAGTTTGATGAACTGGTTGTTGGAAGAAACCATTAGGGCAGAGAACCAGTTATTAAATCATTTGAATCCCGCAACTGGGTTAGGGTTAGGGATCCTAACTGGAACACCACGAACCTCTTCTGATTTCAGACAATTTACTTTCAGACCATGGCTGGATCATTCCTTTCCCTCAAGTTATGGTTGTAGGAGTGCTTGATGGAAATAAAAGTATATTTTAGGCTCTAGGAGCAGGACACAAAGCCTTTTTGTGAGGTTGGAAAGATTTAGGGCTTGCTTAAGCCAAACTGTCCATCAACATATGACAAAGGCAGAGGTTTCTACCCATGAGAATATAGGTTCTGATGTAGAGTTGAAATAAAAATACTTCAGATTTCCTCCAGAGTTAGAGAAATGCTGCAGGGCCAGAAAGAAAACAAATGCAGTTCTTCAAGCAAACTAATGTCATGCAACCAGATAGGATTGAATCATCTTCCATGTTGTAAGGAAATGCCTAACATATCATTTGCAGCAGGGGGTTAATATTGCCAATTAACCATGAAAAACAAGTTTGCCAACTCAGAATATGAAGTGATCAGAGAGTAGTAGATGTCAATATTTACCAGATTTTAAAAAAAAACATTTTTAAATTTTTAAAAAGAGATTTCAATTTTTTTTTCATTTTTAAAACAACAAAACATAACAAATACCAACACAGAACATATATTTCCTTTTTACAACAGTAAAACTTTTTACATTCTACTTCAGCACAACTGGTCTTAGACTAGAATAACAGAGTTGGAAGGGACTTTAGAGGTCTTCTAGTCCAACCCCCTGCCTAGGCAGGAAACTCTACACCACGTCAGATAAACGGTTATCTAACATCTTCTTTAAAACTTCCAGTGTTGGAGCATTTACAACTTCCGGAGGCAAGTTGTTCCACTGATTAATTGTTCTAAGTGTCAGGAAATTCCTCCTTGGTTCTAAGTTGCTTCTCTCCTTGATTAGTTTTCACCCATTGCTTCTTGTCCTACCCTCAGGTGCTTTGGAGAATAGTTTGACTCCCTCTTCTTTGTGGCAACCCCCTGAGATATTGGCTGGGCCAGCTGAAGGTTTCTGTGTTATCTTTCTTCTCATCTCTGAAAGACAGACAGGCCTGCTCCCAGGTGTCTAGTTATACAAGAAGCTTCCAGGTATCTATAAGATACTTTGCATGATTTTGACAAGTAGACAAATCCTTGAACATTAAGATCAAATTACAATTCAGTCTCAGTCAGGGCACACACACCACCCACTCATGCACCCTTTTCTTGAAATAAGGCTGCCTCCCTTTTTGTAGGCTAAAAGTGAAAGTTACTCAAACTGTTTAACAGAGAGTAAATATATGAATTTCTGATAACCAACATCTGTATGAAACATGGAGGGAGGCAGACAATATGGGTACTTCAAAACCGGCATATATAAATCTCTGCACTGTATAGAAATTTAGTTTAAGTTAAGCTGTTTGCATCAGCAATAAAAATAATTTATTTATTTCAAAAGCCCTGCAAAAATAAATAACACTGTAATTTGGAGCAGAACAGTCTGTGTTTCTCAAAATGTCCTGACCCCTTTTTTCACACTCTGATATATGGCATCTGCAGTGGGATTTGGAAGAGATAAGTTTTTGGCACATCAGAAAGATAAATAATTTGGTACATAAACAATATACCTTTGGAAGTATGGAAGGATCTGAGATAAGGGAGAATTAATTGAAGGAGAAGGAATTAAAGGAGATAAATTAAAGAAGAGTCACCTGTGGTGGGTTGGGAGTAAATGTAATAAATAAAAACATATTCTTCACACTCTAGGTAAATGTGTTTCAGTTAGTGTTACAAGTGAGCAGGGATAGGTTCTAACTTACCTCACCGCCAGTTCGCTGCCTCCTGCACCGCGTGGGCGCGGCTCGTGCGTGCGCGCATGTGCAGTAGAAAAAAGCCCTGGAATTTTTTTTCCAAAAAAGGCCAAAAACAAGATGGCAATGCATGCGCAGTGCCAGAAAGTTGGCTTCTGCACATGTGTACAAGAACAAAAATCCAATTTTTTTTTTAATTTACCCAAAAAAAATTTGGGAAAAAAAGATGGCAGCACTCACGGAGCAGAACTGGCTCCGTGACATCACCAGCAGCCTACTACTTAACTCGGTAGAACCAGTCCGAACCAGTAGAAACCCACCTCTGTTTGAGAGATACCAAGAGATGCCATAACATTGGCAACTTCAAGATGTGTGGATTTCAATCCTCAGATTTCTCCAGACAGAATGGCCACATCTTGAAGTTTCTGAGGATGAGAAACATGGGTTAAAGCAGCAGCCATCAACCTTTTGGGCACCAGGGACCAGTTCTGTGGAGAGAGGTTTTTCTGTGGACTGGTGAGGGTGTGGTTTCATGTGCTGCCTGCATCCCGTGGACAGGGCTTTGCTTGTTTGTGTAGACTGGTTTCTGACATGCTGTGGACCAATGCCGGTCCACAGACTGGGGGTTGAGGATCTCTGGGTTAGAGCATGAAATATTAATAATTATACTATATTAATGTACTATAATGTGAAGAGGAGGGAGAAGCCTTTAAATTTTAATGTAGCCATGCTGGAACGAAGCTACAAAGTTTTAATTAATATTATTTCTTCTGTGAAACTGAATAATCAGGTTGTTTTGTTACTGTTGCTGGAAAATTTCTATGGCTCCAGAATGGAATGAAGAAACAACCGGTACCTTTTTAAAAACATTATTTCAGCATCAAGACAACAGTGTTATATTATGGTTGGGAGTGAAAAGAAAAGATCTGCATTCGCGCCAACAGGGAGATTGTGGAATTAAGATATGATTGCATCCATGAGCTCAGTTGTTTTGCTTTCCATCTGGAAAGTGAGAAGGAAACAGTCCCTGAAAGTAGAAGGCAGGAGGACTGGGAGAGCTAACTTAACTTGCCTGCTTGGCGAGATGGAAAGAGCAAGAAGCAGAGGGGAGGGCCCTTTAGGGTCTACTGTGGCCAAAGTACAGAACAGATCAACCATAAAATTGGCCCATAACAAACATTGTATTAAGCTGCCTTCAAGAACACCTGGTGGCAATAAGGGACACAAGCATTAGTTTGCAGGGTCAAATTGCATTGAACCTGCAAGTGTGCTTCTCATTATTGGGTTTTTTTTCCAAAGAAGGAAAGAAGATAGGGAAACAGTTGTTAAACCGTTGAAGAATCTGTTTGACAGTACAAAGAAGAAATGAATAGAAATCAATTTCTACAACAATATTTGAATCAACTGAAGATTAAGACTGTTAATAGTAAATAGTAAACAGCAGGAATGTAAAGTTTATTTACTTGATCAAGGCTAAAATATATGTTGCTACTTGTAGCAAGCCATTATGGACTGTGCTGACAGCAGGACTGAAATAAGGATATTTTATTTATTTTATTTTATTTTATTTATTTCATCAAGCATGTATTTGATAGCATATATAAGTAAAAAAAACATATGAATGCATGAAATGGATAGGAATAAAAGGGAACATTAGGACAGGGATGGTAGGCATGTTGGTGTGCTTATGCATGTCCCTTACAGACCTCTTAGAAATGGTGTGAGGTTAACAGTGGACAGTCTAATGTTAAAGTTTTGGTGGTTTGGGGAAGAAACCACAGAGTCAGGTAGTGCATTCCAAGCATTGACCACTCTGTTGCAGTAGACGTATTTTCTTCAATTGAGTTTGGAGCGGTTTACCTTGAGTTTGTATCTGTTGTGTGCTCGTGTGTTGTTGTGGTTGAAGCTGAAGTATTCATTG
>JANHFT010007393.1:18446-28844 GCA_032467955.1 Pseudoxenodon macrops
AGGGATTTTTAAATAGGGCCAGACTTTTAATATTTGTTTTTTAATGGGTTTTTTAACTTTTGTATTGTGTTTTTTTTATTATTATTGGCTGTGCACCGCCCTGAGTCTTTCGAGAGAAGGGCGGTATACAAATTTAATAAATAAATAATTGTATAACCGTTCTCCAATATCTCTGCAGGATGGAGAGTGATGAGGACAGTGACTGCCCTGACACCATTGTCCCAGCATCGTCTCCAGAGAGCGTCTTGGGAGAAGAGATACCGCGCTTCCCGTTGCTGGTTGGAGCCAAGTCTGAAGTGGAGGAGTGCCCCATGTCCCCTGTCATCCCCATAATTCCAAAGGCCAGCATCCCAGGTTCGTGAAAAGTAATGACGTGCAGGGAAGGTAAACCCATGAGCTAGAACCGTGGTTCTCAACCTGCGGTCTGCAAACCCCTGGGGGGCTGCGATGTCACAGAGGGTCTGGGAAGGCTTGGAAGAAATGTTATGATTTAAATCTTGAGTTAAATCTTGGGGTTCTGTGGCCACAAAAGTTATTTAAAGGGGGTCTGTGGTGAAGAAAAAAATTGAGGACCACTGAGCTATAATAATCTTTAATTCTTGTTGCATTTGCATTTCCCAAACAAAAAGTACCCTGCAATCCAAACTGTTTTGATCTAAAAAGATTCTAAATGTTATATACCTGAGCAATGATAACAACATACCAATGTCTGTAATAACCATAATAAACTGTTGCATTATACACATAAATGTAACAATTCCAGTTTGATATTATACATAAACTCTATAAAGACCTCTCAAAATAGCCAGGTCTTCAGTAGGTTATGAAAATGGGAGCCACCTGGGGGTGGCAGACAACAAGGCATTCTAGACCAGGGGTCCCCAATCCCGCAGAACACAGATGGGTACCGGTCTGTGGCCCTTTGGGAATCGGGCCACGTAAGTGGCAGGTGGGTGCGCAAAGCTTCATTTGTCCATGCACGGGAGCTATGTTGCCTGCCCTACCCACTGCCACCGCTACTGGCCGTCCATGGAGCCAGAAAGATTGGGAACCGCTGTTCTAGAGGAGAGACACTTCTGTGATCCTTTCCACCATGTCCCATTATAGATGGAGAACTTCAGCAGGCATTCTATGGTTGCTCAGATAGATAGGCAGAATCTATCCGGGAAAGACAATATGTTAGACAGCCAGGCCCTTGAGAGAGTAAGGAATAATCAATGTTTTGAATTGCATTTAGAAGCATACTAGCAATCAGTGCAGCCCCTGTAGCAGTAAGTAGTGTTAAATGATAATAATGCAACAACTCTGTAGGCATCGTCTACTAGTTGAAGTTTCTAGGTTGTCTTCAAGGGCAGCCCCGTGTAAAGTGTAATACATTACGTGAATGAGATCATGATAAATGAAGTCTAGATGTTGAGTTCCCCTTGCTCATCGCTGTCGTTATCCTCCACTTCATCTCTGACCTTCTGCTCTGGGTAATTTTTAATCTCCCAGACTGACACGCCTTCAGGAAAACGATGGCATTTGTATTGGTTGATCTGTGACTTAAGTCTATTCAGGTGCATGATTCTGGATTGAGCGCTGAATTACCCTAACTTTAGATAAGTAGTTTGAATTTCTGTAATACGAGCTTGAGTGGCAGCTTCTGACAGGTTTTTTTTTATTTTCCCTTTGCTTTCCTTCCTTCAGTTTTCCCAGATTCCAAATCCTATGGGACTGTAGAGCCAGTGGGAAAGGAGACACCTGGCACTTCCTGGGAGAGAGCCAAAGGGAGTGAGGTCTCCGTCATGCTCACCGTGTCTGCAGCGGCTGCCAAGGTATGGAGCGAGCACCAAAAGTCGTCTTTTGAGCCTCGGGAATTATAGTCCAAGATATTTGAAGGCCGTGAATTGGCAAGAGTTGCTGTATAGATATTTTAGGCATGATAAAGTCCTCATGAAGTGACTTACCTGCCTTCTTTGTCTCTTGAGCCCTATCAACTGGGGTACCATTGTCAATTTTCCCACATTTGGTAGAAATGCAAGAAGCCTCTTAAGTTTTGTTTTGTGCCGTAGCCATCGCCTATTCTGACAGCTTACCCTGAGTCTGAGCATCTTTTATTGTTGCTACTTTTCTGGGTCTCATTACTAAACAGCTGCCAAGCACTTGGTAGGTGTTCAGGTTGATGTGTGTGTCCCCCACATCGACAAGAATGTGCTGACGTTCTTCTGTCACATGACCTGCACTATAGATACTTTAAACAAAATTTATTTGGTGATTAGGCTACGCGCTAAAGAGTTTGTTGGGGGGTGGGGGAGGTTTCTATTTCTCAAATCTGCTCAAAATACTTTCCTGGCCATTCCCATCGTCCTTTCCAGAACCTGAATGGTGTCATGGTGGCAGTGGCAGAGCTTTTGAGCATGAAGATTCCCAGTTCTTATGAAGTGTTGTTTCCGGAGCGAAATGTAACCGGTGAACCCAGGAAAAGTGAAACTGATGCGCAAAGTGAGTATTCCAATCAAGATGGCCTCTTGGTAGTAGCATCTTTTCCTGATTTTTTCCAGTCTGTCTTTTATTGGTCCCTGTTTCTCTATCCCAACCTTCTTAGGCAAAGAGAAGCCAGTCGTTTCAAAGGGCCCTGAAGGCGGACCGGAGTGGCTGAAACAGTTTGATGCCATGTTGCCTGGCTACAGTCTCAAGAATGAACTGGACATCTTAACTTTGCTCAAACAGGTAAAGGAGGAGCTGGGAGCTTCTGTTTTTTTAAACTACTTGCAGTAAGCTTATTTTTTGTTTCCTAGTATGATTTGATTGCTTATTTGTACCCTATGAGTATCATTACGTGTTGCACCTTATCATTTTTGACGAATGTATCTTGTCCTTTTATGTACACTGAGAGCACCAAAGACAAATTTATTGTGTGTCCAATCACACTTGGCCAATAAAGAATTCTATTAGCTATCTATTAGCTATTATTTGAAAGAAAGTTGTTCAACCCTTCGGCATAATTCTTCTTCCTTTTTCATGTAAGAATAGATTACAGATTATCACCACAACCTCAAATTTTGATACGTATTGGGTGTGTGTGTGTGGAGATCTTGAAAGAAGATAATGATACTTTACAATAGAGCCACGTTCCCCCATTTTATCTTTTGCACAAGGACCCCATTGAGAAAAGATGTCGATTACGTTAAGTAGCACTTGTGATCTTTCTCAGACTTTTGTTGCTTTCAACTTGGGGGAACTCCTATTTCCCACGCTCTCTTTTCGTGACATTCAGTCAGTTTCTCTAACCAGCTATCTCTCTTAAGCAAATTCTGAAGAAGAAGAAAGGGAATAACAGACTTCTGATAGGCAGCTAGCTTTGGTGTGATGGAATAGTGCTCATATTAAAAGCATATGTTGTGCTGGTAGGATGTCTTACTATCAAGCAAAGGGGCTGGTAGCCTTAGTTGGTTTTGCTTCTTTTTCAAAGATGTTTGTGGTAGACTCTCTAGCTAGAGTGGGAGGGAAAGTGAAAAAAACTACCAAGCTTGGAGTCCTTGCAGGGAAGGAAGCCACAGAGGGCAGACTTCACCGCCCCCCCTCCTCTAGAATTCCTGAAGCCTTTATCTGTTGGTTCCCAGGAGAGTGTAGTCAGTCTGGTGAGATTCTTGTAAATAGTCAAGCAGCAATAAAGAAGCCACTCTGATCAGCTCATAGAATTGTTATGGCTCTTAGTACCTGACAATTTTCTCTCTCTTCCCCCCTCCACCCCCCTTTAGGAGACTTCAGTTCCAGAAAAAGCTGCTCAGCACTGCTACATCAACAACGTTGCCAATCTGGATGTCCGGCAACTCTTGACACTTCCTGAAGAACCGTCTCCTCCTCTGTCCCCGTTTGCACCCTCTCCACCAAGCCCACCCAAGATTCCTGACCCACCCCCTGAGCCCGAAGCGCCACCTCCGCTTGTGACCTCCCCTCCACCCTCATCTCCTAAAGAAGAAGCTCCTCAGTCTCCTCCTAAAGCCAAGCCTCGCTCCAGGCCCCTGGAAGAGAATGAGGAGAGCAAGCCAAGGCTAAAGAAGTGGAAAGGGGTGCGATGGAAACGATTACGCTTCCTCATTACCATTCAGAAGGGTGGCACCAAGCGTGATGGGGAGAGGGAGATTGCGGAGTTCATCGAGCGCTTGGCCACCACTCTTCGGCCCGAGAAAGTGCCACGTGATTTACGGAAGTGCTGCTTTTGCCACGAGGAAGGAGATGGGGCCACGGATGGTCCAGCCCGCCTCCTTAATCTTGATCTGGACTTGTGGGTACACCTCAACTGCGCCCTCTGGTCCACGGAGGTTTACGAGACTCAGGGTGGGGCCCTCATTAACGTGGAAGTAGCGCTGCACCGGGGCCTTCTCACCAAATGCTCACTTTGCCAGAAGACCGGTGCCACTAACAGCTGCAACCGTATCCGCTGCCCCAACGTCTATCATTTTGCTTGTGCTATCCGTGCCAAGTGCATGTTCTTCAAGGACAAGACGATGCTGTGCCCACTGCACAAGCTCAAGGGTCCCTGCGACCAGGAGCTCAGCACCTTTACTGTCTTCCGGCGCGTTTACATCGAGCGAGATGAGGTCAAGCAGATTGCCAGCATCATCCAGCGTGGGGAGCGCCTCCACATGTTCCGAGTGGGAGGCCTGGTCTTCCACGCGATAGGGCAGCTCTTGCCCCACCAAATGGCAGACTTTCACAGCGCTACGGCACTCTACCCTGTGGGCTACGAGGCCACCCGCATCTACTGGAGTTTGCGGACCAACAACCGGCGTTGCTGCTACCGTTGTACCATTTGCGAGAACAACGGCCGGCCAGAGTTTGTGGTTCAAGTGATGGAGCATGGTTTGGAGGATTTGGTCTTCGCGGATTCCTCGCCACAGGGTAGAGATCAGTTTGGCCTCCGCTTTTCATGAGTTTGCTGGTTGTGAGCTTTTGGAGCAGGGCCAGAATCCTTCCTCCCAAGATCCCGAGTGTCTTAATATTGTGCAGGGTTGACTTAAGAAAACCCACTTCTTCCTCTGCCCAGAATTAATTGTTTGAAAAGCACAGCAGCTGTAGGCCAGAGGTGGGTTCCTAACGGTTCGGTACGGTTCTACCGAACCGTTAGTAATTTGGTGGCCTGGTTCGATAGAACCGTTAGCGACCCGGGCCTGCCACGCCCCCAGCTGGTTCTTTCAGCAGCACCGTGGCCATCGCCATCTTGGCTTTTTTAAAGCACTGTGCATGTGCACGGCGCACAAAGCATGCGCGCGACTGCAGCGCACCCCTGAGCGAACCAGCAGTAAGAAGATTCAGAACCCACCTCTGCTGTGTAGGCATATGTTAAGATCGGTCTGTTTTCTGAGGCATTGAGCTTATTTCGTGTTTGAAAGTAGGAGGAAGACTCTTGAACCCTGCACGCAGCTCAGCAGACACCTCCAAAGATGTTTTTTTGGGTGCATTAAGTAAAATTAATAATACTTTAAAATAGTTGCTACATTGTAAAACATGCTTTTCAGACAACCAGTATTTAAAGTGGCTAAGGGAGGGAGTGGTGCTAGTTTCACGTTTTCGGGGTCTAAAAATACCACAGGGAAGAGAAGGGAGATTAGTTTTTTCAAAATCAGGAAGATGAGGGAGTACATAGAGGCAGTTCAGACTCGAGTGACCATTTCTTTGTGAAGTAAATATGGAAATAACAATCTGTGCCATCGTCTCTTTGGCCTGAGGCCTGTGTACATGGACCTTCGGTCTTCTGACCAGAGGATGTGGGCATGGCAAGCTCTACCTGAAGGAACTTTGGTGAGGGCAGGGAGGCTGAGAGTTTACTGGGGCTGAAACAATACAGGTAGTCCTCAACGTACGACTACAATTGAGCCCAAAATTTCTGTTGCTAAGCAAACCAGCTGTTAAGTGAATTTTGCCCCATTTTACTTTCTTTCTTGCCACCGTTGTTAAGTGGATCACTGCACTTGTTAAGTCAGTAACCCGGTTGTTAATTGAATCTGGCTTCCTCGAATGACTTTGCTTGTCAGAACTTCGCAAAAGGTGATCATGTGACCCCGGGACGCTGCAACCGTCATATAATACATGCCGGTTACCAAGTGTCCGAATTTTCATCCCATGACTACGGGGATGCTGCAACGGTTGTAAGTGTGAAAAACGGACTCAAGTCACATTTTTTTCAGGGCCATTATAATTTCAAACGGTCACCAAAGGGATGTCTGTGAGTCAAGAACTAACCTGTATTTACTGATATGGGAGCAATATTTTCCCCAAGCCTAAACAAGCAAATAAACAATCCCCAACCAGATTGAAAGAGAGGTAACTGGTGCGTATGCTTTCTCTTCCTCTCTTCCTCTTTCTCAATTGAGAAGGAGAGTCGCTTCCCCACCAAAATGAAATATACTCCCAATTGAGAGGAGCATAGCCGTATATTCATACGTACCAAAACGTCATTCCCTTTTAGGGCCAATTTCATTTCCCAGAGAACAGGTTTCCTTAAAAGTAAAACAGCTTTCACTCACGTTCAAATTTTCGGTCTTCTTCATGTCAGAAAGTAGTACCTATTCCATGTCTGCAGTTAGAAGACAAGGTATAAATTATACGAGCATCCAGTTAGTTCTTGTTTAATGACGGCTCACTCGTTCTGAATTACAACCGCACTATATGAATGGGGCTAATGACCAGTTCTCGAAGGTCTGGCTGTCCCAGCACCCCTGCAGTCACGTGATCAAATCTGGGTGCCTAGCAACCGACTCACCCTTTCAACAGTTGCAGTATCCAAGGGGGTTACACGATCGCCATTTGTGACCTTCCACGCTGGCTTCCCATTAGCAAAGTCAACTGGGAAGTCGGAAGGGAAGGTTGCAAGTAGCTCTGGTAAATCGCATGCACTCTCCCTCACCTGGCAACAGTCAACCCCACCTACGCCCCTGTTATGCCTCACTGGCACCTACACACACTCCTCCACTCAGCTGCAGCCACTGATCTCCCTGTTTGCCTGCTTATGAGTAACCTGGGACTCCTTTAATGACCTGTGATCCTTGCTCAATGACAGCAAAGGGGAGTGAAGAGATTGCTGTCACTCAGCGACGGAAGTCATATAATGTGCTTTACAGCAGCATCACTTAGCAATGGAAACTCCAGTCCCATTTTACCATTGTTAACTGAAGGACTACCTGTACTCTTTATCTTAGATGGAGTTTTAATATTTAAATATAGAAAATAGGTCAGTGATGGCGAACATATGGCACAGGTGGCACATGGAGCCATTTCTGAGGGCACACGAGGCGTTGCCCTGTCAGCTGGCCAACGGATTTTTGGCCTTGAGTTTTGGCCATTTTTCACCCTCCGGAGGCTTCAGGAGGCTTCCCTGAAGCCTCTGGATGGTGAAAAGCAGCCCAACGGGCAAACCAGAAGTCTCGTTGGGCCATTTTTCACCCTCTGGAGGCTTCGGGGAAGCCTCCTAGACCTGGAGGGCAAAAAACAGCCCAGTGGGGAGGCGTGCGCGCATGTGCAGTGCAGTGTGCGTGGGGGGGGAGTTGTGTGCCGGCGCACATGTGCTGCCATTTTTGGCACGCAAGAAGAAAAGGGTTAGCCATCACTGAAATAGGTAATAAGTAGAACAAAGTGTTTTAGTGGAACAAATATAGGGTGAATGTCTTTCAGCGTGGACATTATGAGACGAGAGCCTTTTTGCCCAATTCTGTCCTGTTGTCAGTCAGTTTTTAGGGAGCTCGCTTCATGTATCTACTTCGCAGTTGTTGAAGGTTGCCTAATGCACATTTGTGCCACCTCTGTTTTTTTTGCATTTTTATGCCTGATTTCCTGAACACGTGTCTGAAACCATAGAGGATTGTCCTATGGCCAAGCATTTTGATATAATTTGGAGTCTGGTTTCTGATTCTCCCCCTCAGCAAATGTATACTTAGCTGCCTCAGGTGAATGAATGAACGTGCCTCGTTTTCAATTCTTCTTCCTTTTTCCTCTGTTCTAACAGCCGTCTGGAACCGCATCATCGAACCGGTGGCTATGATGCGCAAGGAAGCTGACATGCTGCGACTTTTCCCCGAGTATCTAAAGGGAGAAGAGCTCTTTGGCTTGACAGTGCATGCTGTTCTGCGCATCGCGGAGTCCGTATGTACCAAATGCAAGAAATAGGAACCCTGAATCAGGAAGTAACAACTGGTGCCAGCAGCCCAAATCTTGACAGGAAATGATCTAATCCTAAAGAGATCATTCAACATTTTTATGACCGGCTCAAATCTAGCAACTAAATCAGGTTGAGGACGTATCCTGCCTTCTGTGTGGGCAGAATGATGAATAGGGATATGTTCCCATGATTGTCATGGAGACCGGGAAATGCCAAATTAACAACAATCTTAGCATGGATATTGAAGGCCCTCACTCCCCCCCTCCCTCCCCCGAAGATTACAACTATCACCTCTAAGGTTTTCCTGGCCATTTTTCAGGAATGAAGCTGTGAAGTAGAGTAGGTGGTAGATTAGCAGCATCTGAAATCTATCTCTCTGACCCATCAGTAGATATTAGCCGCTCGGATTCTAAACCTAAGAAAAAAGAACTAGCAAGATTTATAGTCTTTATGGAGCATAATAACTCCTCACTCATAAGTCCTCCGGTCTCTATTGACAGAGAACTTGGTGGCAGAACTGACTAACATCCCATTACAAGTCTACCAAGACACATTGTCTTATTTATAACCAAGCATGCTTGGAATAGTCTAAAGCAGACAATATTAATTTTGAATAAACTATGTGTTTTCTTGGTTGTAACAAACTGAAGATGCCTTAAAACTAAATTCTATCCTTACTCCCTTTTTCAGTGTGGTCCACACAATTAATGTGTCATCTTGGTAGCGTTTTAGTTCTCACAAAAGGGACTTTACATTTCTCTGAGAGATGCTCTCATTGTGTCTGGGTTAATCCACAGCTCATAAAAAGTTTAATAAAAGCCACAGTCCCAGAAATACAACTTGCAGCACGCTTTCCAGTTGATACCGATAAACTGGTTAATGAAACCAGTTCTGGAAGTGAGGATGTGAATTTTGCTCATGTCATATTTTTAAACCTTGAATGTTATGCTCTGGGAACAGATTTGCTTTAGTGGGCGCATGTGAGGGATTGTCTTATTCTCCATTCATACTGTGTTTTCTCCAGGAACCCTGGCAAGATTGCATAACACTCCTCTATTCTTTTTCCATACTGACAACCCTGTGGGATAGATTAAGGTGACAGTGAGTCACAAATAGTTACTGAGTCAGCCACTCTAATTAATTGAGGGTAGACTTGACTCTGGGTCTTCCTGTGTCTTACTCAGCACCAGGGGAAAGGACTGCTCATGCAATAGAAATATTGATGATGCGATCCATTCACTTGCATCCAATTTTCAGAGATTCTATGAATTCACATTTTCCAATCTTAGGTGGCTTTTGCCAATTGTTTTATGTTTTGGCCAGTTTTGGTTTTGATGGTGTCTAGCCACTGTGTCTTTCCTTTTATCACTGAGCATTACTGCGTTTTAAGTGAAACCCCCCAATCCTCTTCCTTTCCCAGCTGCCTGGTGTAGAGAGCTGCCAGAATTACCTGTTTCGCTATGGACGTCATCCACTCATGGAGCTGCCACTCATGATCAATCCCACCGGCTGTGCTCGATCAGAACCCAAAATCCTTACACACTACAAACGGTGAGTGAACGGCATTTATGTTGCTCCATGGATTGCTGCTCTTCAGTGAAGAACCTGCGTTGAGACATCAGGTTGAGAGAGTAATGCATGCAAAAGATTCTGGGACAGAATGACATTTGATAGGAAAGACCATAACCAAGCCACTTGTGGTTTAAAATGAGGGAGCTTCCTGTGTTGTTGTGGCCCTGTTGTAATGGCAAGAGGTCCTAGGCAAGAGTAGCCACTTGAGAAGCATTGCAAAACAAAGTATGAACTTGGCATTTCTTACCTTTTCTTCCAAGTCAGGGGTACAACCGCATCTAAAATACCATGTTCAGTTCTGATCACCACCTTTGAAAAGGGGTGTAATACAGCTGTAAAAGAGGACAACCAAAATGTTTAGAGGAAGCAAAGATTTTCTTTATTAGTAAAAGCTAGAACATTTGAGACTGTTCAGGTTAGGAAGAGGTGATATACTGTGTACAAGGTCATGGATGACATAGAGGAAAATGATGGAATATACTGTATTTTTTGGAGTATAAGTTGCTCTGAAGAATAAGAGTATAGCTTTTGGGGAGGAAAACAAGAAAAAAAATCTGCCTCACAGCAATTTGCCTCCCAGCAAACAGTACAGATGATTTAAACTGTTTGCTGTGCATGTGTGCCTGACCCATAGAAATAGCAAAGAATTGGAGAAATGTACATTATGGCAGTATATTAATGCCAGA
>JANHFT010007394.1:3271-13564 GCA_032467955.1 Pseudoxenodon macrops
CAGAAATGGAGGTGAAACAGCTGCAGAGACAGAACACAGCAAAAGGAATTGAGAGACATTTTCCCGAAGGCAAAAACATTATATGTCCCTGGGAAGCTGAGACAGCCCCATCAACACCATTAGAAAGCAGAGGTAGGAAGGATGTGACACCTGCTCCCATCAGGAGCATCAGTATCAACATTCCTGATTTGCCTGAGAGAAGACCCCACACCATTAAGAAGATACCACCTGAACCACCCATCAGGCAACAAAGTTTGATTCACAACCTTGAAAGAAAATGCGTAACTCAGTGGGATACTTACGACCAAAAGCAACATCCTGCTCAATCTCCTAAAAAAGAACCCCCAAATATTCCAGTGCTTGTCAACATGTATCTAACAGAAACAGAAGACGGTTCTTCATTAAAACCTGAAATGGAAAAGACTATGCAAGGAGAAGATAAGGTGCCATCTTCTTCTCCAGTGGCATTAACCAGGCTAGCCTCCATTGCTGCAGAGGTTTGCCCTTGGGAGGTTATGGAAATGCCTATTCCAAGCAAGAAAGACCTAGAGGTGAGTGATTCAGATAATCAAAACAGCTCTCCTGAGAAACAATCACAAACCCTCATTCCCAAAAGCTCCATAAAAAGCTTAGGTATGGCCATTAAAGCATTCAACCGTTCAAAGTTAAAGGGAAGCATAAGTTCCAGAAAGAACAGTGAGAGCAGCGAAGCCAAAAATGAGAAAGACATCAGTGGAAAGCCCAAGTTGGCAGAAACAGCTTTAATCCCTGCTGAAGGATCGTCAAGACAAGAAGTACCCTCAAGGAGTCCTGGATATAGCCGGGCAAAGCCAATCAGCAAACAAGCAACTATCTGCCCTTGGGATGAGGAAGAAGAAGCTTCTCCTAGCTCACGGAGAAATAATTTAAATAGAAATCTTGAGTTATGCCCTTGGGAGATGAATGAAGATATTGAGGAGAGGGTGAGCAACTTACCAGCAACAGTTTCCAAAGGTGCTAAGGAGAGATCCCCTAGCAGATTGGAAAAGACCAAGAAACAATGGGGATCTATGTGTATCAAAGAAGGACCAGAGGATCAAAACAGAGAGAGTAAAACTTCTGATCTCTTGTCATTGGTTTCAAAAACAGACAAGAAGGCTGACATTTGTCCCTGGGAAATCAGTGAACCAAAACTCAAAATAGAAGTAAGTCCCTGGGAAAAGAATGATCCCTCAACATCAGAAAGAGAGCTTAAAGGGAATGTGACTGCCATTTCCAGAGATGAGAAAAAAGGAACTAGAGAAGAAGCATTTGTGAAAGGGAACAATCAGAATAGGGAATCTATTTGCCCATGGGAGAACGTAGTTAGTGAAGTTTTATTGATCAAGTCTACATCTAAGACCATCAGCCTTTCCAACCTCACCTCACAGAATTCAGAAAGCCTGGAAAACCGAAATACAACAGTTTGCCCTTGGGAAGCTGAAGGCCCGGAAATTGCTAATAAAGCAGAAATCTGCCCCTGGGAAATGTTGGGTCCTTCCAATCAGGATACAGAAAGAGCAACCAAAAAGACTGTAGCCATTGGATCTAGGTCTCCAGAAAAGGCACGTGGCTCACAAGAGACAAGTAATCTTCATGAAGTACTGAGTACTGATAAATTGTCATCTGAGTCAAGTGTTAAAGGCCTAAGCTCCCCCAGATCTGGCAGTGCAGAAAACGTATTGACAGAAGTATGTCCTTGGGAAAGTGTGGATAGTCCTAAGATTATTTTACAGAAAGAAACAAGTGCTTATACAATGTTAGAAAAGGTAAGCAATCTCCAGGAAGCTGTCTGCCCATGGGACAATGTTGATCCCAGCATATCTTCAAAGAACTTTGATAGCACAGAAAACTTAAAGGAAGAAGTCTGTCCTTGGGAAGTGACCAAAGAAAATGCTTCCAAAGCAGATGAGGGCTGCAAAAGTACTTCTCCAGTGAGTTTGTCCAAAGCAACTGCAAATCTGAGCAATTTACAGGAAGACGTCTGTCCATGGGATAGCAGAGAGCTTCAGCAACTGTCACCAAGATCTGGTGATCAAAGTCAGGCTCCATACAATAGCGACTTAAAGAAAACTGATAGCATTAAAAGTGCAAGGATAGATGTTTGCCCATGGGAAACCTCAGAAGAGGTGAAAGTATCTCCATGGGCTGAAGCCATGCGCTCATTAAAAACCAAAAAGCAAGTCTCAGCTGTGCTTTGCAAAGAGAAGGAAGGCAATGCACTTAAAGGTCCAAGCTCCAATAAAGCTTGGAGAGAAGCAGCATTTAAAAAAATAAAAAGAAGTAATCAAGGATCTATTTTTCCCTCAGGAAGTATGATCACTGATGAACCAACTACAAAAAACAGCCAAAGCCCACATCTATTGCAAGTTAGTTCTAAAAATACTGGAAGTGTTGAGAGTGTAAAGGCAGCGATTTGTCCGTGGGATTTCCAGAAGCTTCAGACAGATGCTAAGATTGAAGGACCACCAGATGAAAGTACCTTTAGAAAAGAGTCAGGCCAGATTTCCAATTATAAAGCAGATACAAAACCTTTAATAAGGCAAATAAAGAGACAAGAGGAAGTAAGCAGCCCACATAAATCTATTTGTCCTTGGGAGAGCAGCCAAAGCCCAACATTGCCCAAAGATGGTTCAACGAAATCAGAGAATGCTGAAAGAGCAGATATATGTCCTTGGGAAGTTGAGGAAGAGGAATCCAGTGGCAAGAGTCAACTATGCCTCATGGAATCAGAACCTATATCTAGTAGTAGTACAATAGTAAGACAGGATGTCAGTGGAGTTTCAAAATGCAATATGCCGACAAGCCCGAGCTTAAAGAAAGTCTGGATAGATATGTCAGCTAAAGTATTCAAGTCACATAGTCAGCAAGCTTCAATTTCTTCCCAGAAAAATATTGACACTCTCTCATTAACACCCAGCAGTAAAAGTTTAGACCTGTCCATCAAACCTGACAATACTAAAAGCCTAAAAACAGAATTTTGGGAAATGCAGGAAGCTGGAGCTACTATGAAAGCTGAAGTATGTCCCTGGGAAGTTACTGAAGCTCCACTGGAAAAGGGGACCTCAAGGAGGGCTTCCAAAGAGAATGTGAAAACAGATTCAAGAAGCTCTGTTGAAACACCAGAAGCTCTGGAGGAAAGTAGCAATTCTCTACAGTCTGATTTAAATGCTGCAGACATCATGGTAACCAGCACTTCTTCAAAGACGTTTGATGGTACAGAAAATATGGAGACCTCCCTTCAAGAAGCCAAACAATCAGAGACATTGAGTAAGGGAGAGATTTGTCCATGGGAAGCAGAAACAGAGGTACCAGCAAACACTGGGGAAATAACCCAGAGCATTCAGCAGTGTTTGGCTGGGCACATGTCTTTGGGCCACAGTCTTCCAAGGGCACAATCAGAAGATACAAACAAGATCCTTTCATCAGAAAGCAGACAGGACATTTTCATAGACAACACCTCCTCTTCGGAAGCAGAGAAAGATTCTACACTGACCAGAACAGACTCTGCAAAAAATGAAAAAGGCTCGGGAGCCTGCTTAGGAGAGACAGAAGAAGTCAGTTCTGTGCCTGCTGTAGTAGCCCAAAGCAAAACAAAGCAGAAACCAGAGGCTCAGGAAGCAGAAGATCCTAGCAAAATCACATCAAGTATCTGTCCTTGGGATTACGACTGAACGGGCAAAACTAAGAACCTGTTTTGATGCTTTGAGAAAAGCTTTTTCTTGGATGCAAAATGGTTTAAAATAAACCCACCTTTTAGATTAAAAAAAAAAAAGACATCTACTAGTTGGGGTAGGAATTCTCACTATATATTGTTAAGGAAAATAATACTGTAAGTTTGAATGATGAAGCTGTGGTCAGACAGGACTGCTTTTACCCACAAAAAAGTTGTACAATTCTGCCTTTAGTTGCAGAATGGCGAAGGTTACCTGTGAAAACTTGCATTTTGTTTTTGTATACAGACATGTAATACACAGATCCCTTTATGTATTCTTTCAGCCATTGCAAACCATCCACATCAAATATTTGTAAACCATATCACCTGAGTAACAATTCTATTCACAGTGAAAAGCCTCCACTGAAAATAGGCTTTAAACAAGGTTGAATTGGAGATTATTTGGCAAGGACGTTTGCATATAGCAGTAGTTATGGCATACATCAATGGATAATGGCAATAACCATAATCAAGGAGAGGTTTTTTGTTTTTTTTACAAAATATTACCTATTGGTTCATTATTTGCTTAAAATAGTTTTCACTAATCATGTAAGGTATGCTGGCTTTACAGGGTGGTTTACAAGTGTAATAAAATATAGAAATACAATTACACTGAGGGAGTTTTTAAAAAGAGTGATGATGTCATACCTGGAAACTGACCAGGAAGGAAGTTCCAAAGGCATGGACCATTCACTGAAAAAAGGTGATCGCGGTTAGGTAAAGCTTAACCTTGTTCACCATTATGACAGAGACCAGAGCTCCCATTGCAGACCTCTCAGCCCCATTCAGTCTATTCTTCTAAGATGTTCGAAGGCTCAGAAATGAAAGTATGATAAATAGAAGTAATGTGTTAAAATAAAAATGAAAATGAATTGTAATTAGTAAAAAAAATAAAATGTTATGATTATGTGTATGGATGTGCTATCCCAGAAAACAAACATTCACGACATGAGATATATAAAGATGAACAAATAAATAAAAAACGTATTAAAGTAAGATGTTAAAGCTGTAAAAGCTAAAACCAGCCCCTTAAACCAGTCAAAGTAACTAATTTAGAATAAATGTGACATTTATGTACACAGGGTTTCCACTTTTAAGTAAAATGAACCTTATTGGTGCAGTAGATACACTGGAATATTGACATCATCTTATCTATGCATTTGCAAAACAACTTCCAGGGAATGGTTGCCTGTTCGTAAAGTAGCTGCTGTGGCAGGAAGTTACAGTAACAAAATGGGAAAAGGGCTAGGGAGGTGGCAAACTGGTGATATAATATTACCATTGCTCTCCAGTTTGTTTGGCATTGCTAAACGAGTATGCCTACTGCATTGCGACCAACCAAATTATTCCCCAAAAGTATGCATATTATGTGGGACTGAAAGACATTCTTGTAAAAAAAACAAAAAAGGTAAACTTCCACTTTCTTGTAAACTTCCTTTTTTTTAAAGGAAGAGGCGGGTACTTTGAAGCATGTAAGCTTCCAGTGTATTTATGTAAGAAATTAAAGAAAACTCAAGCAGCCTGTAGGCACAAAGGAAAGCCTGCAGAGTTTTTGTTGCCGGCTGAAGACTGAATTTCAAGCTTGCTATGGCCCTTAGCCCAAGCAGAGTTTCATTTGTATAGTATTTGCATGGGAGGCCACAGGAAGAAGCCCCAGGGCTAATTTCAAAATTGGAAAAAAAAAACCCACAAAAACCTCTCTTCTGATAAACTACTTTCATAATGTTGCCAAAAACCTTGCATGGTGGGCAGTAGGTGTCAAGCTTAAATAGATGCTGTTATTATTGTTTTTACTTCTGGAGAAAATGCTTTCCAGGTTGGCATGCCTGCTATGAAATTCTGAGGACTGAAAAAATATCCAGGAGCGTATTTTGTCATGCTAATTCAGTTCATGCTGGATATTGCTTAGGAAGCTACCCTATTCTGAAATCAGATCATTGATCCAAGCATATGTATATGCTTCACATTATCAGCAATTTAAGAGGTGTTGTCATCCCTACAAGGTAGTCCAGACCAGGAAGCCAAAAATTGTATAATTACATTTCTAATTTAGACTCAGATTTTATCAGATTGTTATCTAGACTCCAGATCTTCTTCCTGTGTCTCAAGGTTATTCTCATAGCCATTAGAGAAGACTTAAAGTTGCTGAGGTTGAGAAACATTGATCTATATAGCGATGTTTTTCAACCTTGGAAACTTTAAGATGTGCTGGTTGTAGAATTCTGGTAGTTGAAGTTCATACATTTTAAAGTTGCTAACGTTGAAAAACACGGGTCTGCCGGTTAAGCAAACTGCAACTTTCAGGAACTTTCAAAGCCCAAATTAAGAAGCCAAGGACTGGACACAGCATAATTGCTATGTCACCAAATACAGGGAGGCTGCTATGCCTTAATTAATGCTCTCTAAATGAACTTAGAATACACTCAGTACTTCACTACAGCTGCGTATTGCAGATGCGTAACAACTGATAAATAATAATGATAACTGTTGCATTTTTATAAGGATTATAATGAGCTATTTTTTTCCTGTGACAGAATCCTATCGCATTTGCATAGAAAAATGTCATTTGTTTCCTGCAAATCCAGCCATTGTGCTTTAAAGGGCTTAGCTTCTGGCTTAATGTGATCAGCAAACCCAATTCATTGCTGTTTATGGAATAGTTTGTGTTGTATATACAATTCTGTATATATTCCTTAATATTTAACAGAACCACTGAGGGGCAGGCCTAGTCCATCTGCATAACACCATCCTGACTTTTGGCTAAGTTTTGTTTCTTAATGAAACCTTATATAGACTTTAATAAGAGCTATGTAACACATGCAAATGTTTACCTGCCCTGTCACATTAAATTGTTTCATGACTGGGGGAATCATGAACCATCTTTACCATCAGTTTTTCCAGCTATAACATGGGAAAGAGAAATGTGTTTTATAGAATTATTATAAACATTCTATAACTTCTATACAACTAAAAAGGCTTTTTGAACTATTGGAAGTGTTACCGTACTATAGAGCATTTAATAATCTATTATTGGTATAATTAATGTTTGAGAATTGATTTTAATATAATTAATTATATTAAATATACCTATTTAAAACAATAAACGACCCTATTTTCTGCAATAAACCATCCCTAGATTATCTCACTCTTCTTTGGGTTTGCCAATTTGTCTATCAAAGGCCTTTTCCAACTACCGGTATATTCATATATAAATTCAGTTTTCTCTCTTATTGAAAAAGCCAGAAACTAAAAATCTGAGGAATAAGGTATGGTGAAGGAGATGATGGTTTGTTTTTCTTTCTTTTTTAAAAGCTGTCCTTGCCCTATGTCTCTGTGGATTTTATTAAAGAGACTTGGACATGGGAGGAAACAAATCCGGGATAAATCAATAAGATACATTTATACTGGCACTCCTCAACTTACCATTTGTTGAGCAACCATTCAAAGTTGCAACACAGAAAAAAGTGACTTATGACTGATCCTTGCACTTGCCATTGTTTCAGTATCCCCATGGTCAGGTGATTGTTATTTGGGCACTTGGCAAATGTTGCACATTCACAACAGAGAGTCACAGTGTCCCATAGGTGTGTGATTGCCATTTGTGATCGTCCTAATTGGCTTCTGACAAGCAAAGTCAATAGGGAAGTTGGCAGGGAAAGTCAGAAGTCACAGTCATGTGATGCTTAACAATACAGCAAAAAAGGTTGGGAAATTGGGTTTGGTCATGGTAGTACCTTCCTTAATCACATTGCTTAATGACAAATTTTCCAGTACCTATTATGGTCATAAATCAAGGACTCCATGTAATAGGCAAATAGGAAATTGTTTCAAATGGTGGTTTCCTATCCTAAAATAACCTATGATTTATTCATTAAATCCAGTGTATAGGCTACGGTAACCTTAAATGTATTATAGCCTAATCTTGTGTATAAATCCTATGCATACTGTATTGTCCCAGATCTCGTGTGAGCAATCTGCTTAAAGAGACTGATATTTCTACCTTCTCATAGTTTTGTTTATGTTTATATCTCCTGCCTAAACATTCTTTTTTCTATAAAGCTTTTTAATGATGTCGTTCATCCAATGACTTGGTCACCTGTGTTTTTCAACCACAAGATGGCATACTCTTGAGAATGTTACTTTGGCATTGTTGCAAACAATATTGGAAATTGGTATTTTTGAAAAACAAAAACAATTGCCTCCTTACCCTCCCCCCCCATGCTAAGGGCATAAAATATACATTACATAATATTTTATTTGGTATTGTTGCAAACAGCATTCAGAAATCTGATATTTTTGGAAAGCAAAAGCTAAATACTTAACATAAACTTGCTGAGGGCAGGAAATATACATTGCAAAATATTTTAAAACATACGGTAGTTCTTCATTATAATCTAAAAAAAAAAAGAGGAATAATAAGTGTTTCCCGAGGAGGGGAAAAGTATAAATAGTAGTAAATTGAAACAATCATCAAGTAGATTCAGCCAATGCCAAAATAAACAAGGCTAGGGAAACCCATTTGTCTTTCAAAAATGTTCTGTTTTTTGCATGTTTTGATACATGCAATGGCATATTGTGCAGTCCAACCATAAGATTATACGGACGTTCTTAAAGCTAAGCTATGAAGCAATTCAAAGGTATCTCCTTTATTTTGATTTTATGTGTTAAAAAGTTCAGGTCCAGAGAGGGCTATCCCTCAATGGTAGAGCACAAGGAGAGATGCCAAAGGTTGAAAGATTCATGAAAGAGTTAGCAGTGTGCTTGAATTGGTGTGTTTTCTTATCTGAATGAACTTCTAAGTTCCTCTTGATTAGGAGATTTGAACCCAAAGTAACAACGGATAACATTCATAAAGGAAAGATTAGGAAGATATGAAGATATGAAGACCAGCCTTATCAACGTTACAGACCCTGATCAATTATTAAGAACACTGAGTTAAAGGATTTGAGGGAACTGCTTTTGAGCTGTTGTTTCGTTGCTCAGAGTTCTTCCTCCACAAATGGGCCACAAACATGGCACTGGCTGCTTTATAATAAATCTAAGATTCCAAATTTCCCTTTTGAACCCTCACTTCCTCCGAGTTGTATTCCTCGGATGTATCTTTAGGAAGTGCTACTAATTTAGTGTATCAAATGTGAGGACACTTTGTCCCTGTACTGTATTAAATATCAAACAAAGTTATCTCCCCCTGTAACAATGTAAATACAGTAATAAAGAGAAAGTATATCTCGTTTTTTGACTTTCGTTTTTTTTTCCCCCTGTGAAAACAACTGTAGCCTTCAGATTACGTTTTGAACATATCTGATATATCGTACTCACTTGGGAAGCATGTTGTGGGCGTGATCATGAAACAGCTTCAGTTTGGGCTTGAACAATCACAAATCCTCCTCTCATCAGATTCTTTCCTCTTTTGTTTGTATCTGAATAGTTTGCACCATATTAAATCAAGCTTATCCCTTAATATGTATAAATCTACCCACCCTGCAGGCAGAGGCTTTCCAAACTTACCGTAGCCTACGATTAAGAACCTTTCTCACATCCAGGCAAATCTACCATGAATTAGCTTCCCAATGAATATATCAGTTGAAATATTTATAAACTGACAAGCAATTTCAATCACATTTTATAATCAAGCCGTAGGAGGTGTACTGGCTCAATAGTTTAATTATGCTGGAGTGGTCTCTGCTGCAGTGGTTCGAGCCCTAACACTACGTGGCAGGGTGAGCTCCCGTCACTCACCTCAGTTTCTGCCCACCTAGCAGTTCGAAAGCATGTTCTGTGCGAGTAGATAAATAGGTCCCATTTCGGTGGGAAGGTGAGCCGGGGGATTCATGTGGCAGTTAGAATCCGGCTGTCACTGAACTTTTCCAGTTGAAACGTCCATTTGAGAGGCAGCTTTGGTGGAGGGAGAAGCCTTTGGATGACGCTGCAGGAAAAGCTGCTCATCTTTCCTTCTGATGCGTAGCTAGCTCGTGCTCTTGTGGCACACCTTGGGAAGCGCACGCGTACCTAACAGATAGTAAGCAGGCAGCCAAACTACTATTCTGCATTAGCATTGTAGCCTCGTGTCTAATGTAATGCCATATACTAAATAAACAAATAAAATTAAGTTGCAGATAGTTCTCCATTTACAAGCACACCTGGACCAGAATTTCTGTTGCCAAGTAAGGCAATTTTAAGTCAGTTGCACCCAATTTTACAGCCTCTTTTTGCCGTAGTTGTTAAGTGAACCACTGCAGCTGTTAAGTACATTTGACTTCTCTCCCTTGTCTTTGTCAGAATCTAGCTGAGAAGATCACAAATGACAATTACAAGACTCTGGTATCAGTGATGGGATTCAATTTTTTTTTACTATGCTTCTGTGAGCATAGTTGGTTGGTTGGCATGGCAGGGGAAGGTGACTGCAAAATCCCCATTTCCTCCCGATCAGCTGGAACTCAGGAGGCACAGAATAGATTGGGGGCGGGGCCAGTCAGAGGTGGTATTTACCAGTTCTCCAGAACTACTCAAAATTTCCACTATCGGTTCTCTAGAACTGGTCAAAACCTGCTGAATCCCAC
>JANHFT010007394.1:199567-209843 GCA_032467955.1 Pseudoxenodon macrops
TAGCTCTAGGAAGGAGGCAATAGAAAGCCACTTCTGAAAAATCTTGCAAAGAAAATTACAAGGACGTGTCCAAACACTCTCTGAGAATTGGACACAACTGAACAGAAAAATCTCCATAGACTTTGAACAGAAGAAAAGAAAATTCAAACAATACAGCTTGCTTTGAAAAGAACAATTCTGTGCACAGATTTTTCTATTCCATTGCTATGTGAATAATTTGTGAAAATGCATTACAGTAAGAGCTAGGGTACTTCAAATCACATTTCACACTTTGATAGCTTTTTCCAAACTGGGTGACCTCCATATATATAACTTGCAACTTGCAGAATTCTTTGCAATTGCATGCTGGTTGTGGAATTCTAGGACTATAAAATCGTATCTGGCAGATACCAAGGTTGTGGAAAACTGTCATGGGGGAATTGTTTTCTCAAAATCGTTCTTCCATATCTGTAGTGTGGGAAGAATTAATACTGGCCCAGTTTAAAGGGCTGTTGGTAAGGACTATAAGAGACCTGGTGTAACATATACATAGTCTATTTTATATCACTGATTTTCTGGATTGGGACCTTGAAATGCAAACTTAGAGGTTTCATTTCTTTTTAGGTAAAATTTAACTTAACCAAGCATGTAACTAAACCACATAGTTGTGCTAGTGGTTGCAGTTGAGGACACATAACCACAATTGTTACAGTTCCACTCTCTTCATTTGGCATAAGTACTTAAGGTTTATTTTTCCTGTTCTAATCATTAGAACCAGGAACTTATTTTCTTCTTATTTGTGTATTTGAAAAAAATAACACCTTTAAAATCATGTGGATGCAGCAGATGAATGAGCGAGAATAAAAGAGGAAGGAGAAGGAGGATCCATATTTCAGCAGACTTGCATGCAATATATATATATACGAACGTACGCACGTACATACATAATACATACATACGTACATACATACATACATACATACATACATACATTATTATTATTATTGTGTTTCCAACTTTTCTCTTAACTAGGTTTCTGGTTCTGAAGTGATTGCACAGCTACAACATCTTGGTGTAGAAAGTTGTAACCACCTGGGTTTCGTCCTGTCATTCTCCTTATCAAACTATCAGTTGTTAATAAGAAGCACAAAAATTCTCATGAGCATTTAATCTTATTTCTCTGTACCTTCTGGCTTCAACAAGGAAATATAGATGCACAAAATAAACAGAATAAATTGCCATTATTAAATAAATTAAAACTCAAGCTGAAGTTAACCAGGTATCTTGCAACAGTCCACAGTCAAAACAGCCAGACTTCAACAGTCAAAACTGAAACAAAAAGAAATCAATAAGCAAATAAACTAGACAAAAAGTTTGCCAGGGAGTGAGAGCAAAATCACCTAACATTATGTGAAATAGTTGTGGTTGAAAGTCTCTGTGGAAGGCAATTAAGGAGGGAGTCAGTCTAATTTCAGCTGGGTGGCCATTGCAAAGGTCTAGTGCATATGAGGGACCATGAGCTGATTTTCCTGGAAAAATCAGGTAGGTTGAGTATCGTTGGTGAAGAGCTGTGCAAAGTGTTCAGAGTAGCCAGAGTTAGGATTAGGAACTCTCAACAAGCCTGTTGGATGACAGCCTGCCAATCAATAGATAGGGAAATGTCATTGCCCTTGCCCAGCCCATCTTGGTTATACAGGCCAGATGAAGTCATGGGTGGAGAAAGTTTTGTTACAGAAAGACTCAGAATTGACTAGAAGTACCTTGAGGCTTCTAGTCAATTCCCAGGTATTCAGGATAGGGTACCTGGATGATCCCAGGATAGCTTTTCAAATTGGAGATCCCTCACCTCCCCTGGAAGGCTTACCTAGTACCATATATTCTGCTGAGTTAGGGAGAGCCTAGTAATTACTGAGTTTGCAACAAGTAGGGGAAGGGAGGTTAACATTTTCCTCCTTTGGGTGGACCTAATAAAAAAAATCCTAATCCAAAACTTGTTTCTTAGCTTTCCAAAGCTGGGACTAAAGAATGGAAATTGTCCTCCTTTTTGCAGCCTCCAAAAAGAGCAAGTCACTCGCTCATCCTGCTAAATCTCTGATTTTCACCATTTTAATATCCTCTCTCTCACCAAACAAAATGATCTGGTTATATGGGGGGAGGGGGGAAAATCCCCAGTTTATTATAAGTTTAGAAAGAATGGGGGCTTCCCAGTTCCTATGCCCTCACAAATAAAGAAAGCCCCTTTTCAGGAGTGAGTACATTGGTAGACCCCTAATATTTTGTTTGCTTAACACACATGGTGTTGTGTTAAGTGGTTCTAAATTCCTAAATGGAGGTTGAGTTGAGGGTTTATAAAAGAAGAAGAGGGGTATCAGATTTAAAATCAGACTAATAAAAGCTATTAGAAGTTACTTCATGGTGCTATCTTAGAAATGGAAGTGCTATTTTTGGGAGTAAGATACATCATCAAGCCCAACCAGGAACTTATTTTATTGTTTTATCTGGCTCTGCTTATCATTCTATAATAGTGATTCAATTCTTAATAAAATATTTGCTGCTGTTTAATTTCACCATTGATATTAAACTTTCAATAAAGCTGTTGAATATTATCTTCTCTGAACCCTAACCCTGCGTTTTATCCAAAACATTATTGGAATGTCTTGCCACTAATGGCAAACCATCTAAAAATATTGTGACAAGGGTACCCCTGGCAGTACCCTTTTAGGATCCTTTCGGATTTAAAAAAAAACTAGATAGAAAAGTGTCCCAGTTTAAACTTGAACTCACTTTGATAACCAATGAAAATGTGTGATCATCAAGAGCTGTCCTTGTCTTTACCTCAGTGGTAGGCACCTCATTTGGTCTGATGAATACTATTGTAATTGACAAGAGTAGATATTGGCTACACAATATTCAATTCAGTTCAGTTTATTACAGTCATAGACCAGAGACAATAGATTTCTTGGGAGAAGCTTGCCCATTTTTCAAAATGCTTCCCACGGAAGGTCTGGTTCTTGTACAAATTGAGTAGAACAAGGGCATGAGGAATTATTAAACTTTTACCTTAATTATCCTTACTAAAGTTATACCTCTGAAGTATGCAGGCCAGGAATGAAAAGTATCCCTACTGCTGAGATTCATTTTAAAATAATCTTGAGATTCCAGAAACAAACGCACAATAGCCTTTCCCAAGTTGATGCCTCCAGTTTCTAGTATTTCTACTCCCTCTAGTGACTCACAATTCTGGAAGTTGCACTTCTGTTATATCTGGATTTGGATTAAGCCTGGCTTCATTCTCAACAGTTGCATACACCTGAAAAATAAAATCTAAGCCATATTTTTTATATTCTTTATCTGAGAACTGTAAATGACAAACGGACTACTGCTCTATTTCATTCAGATTCCTAGGGTCTTTGAAGAAAAGAGATGTAAGGTGACATTATGGTAAATCTATTGCTCCATGCTAACTTCCCCTCGCCTACGTGTCCTCCTTTATTTGATATTGGAGACACAACTGGGAGTAATCACTTTAGTAACTCTCTACTATGAAGCCTTCCTGATAAATTACAAAGGGAATTCACAAGATCATATCAGGTTTTCCTGATAGATTATTTTCTTTCATCTCTTATCTCTTTCCTAAGAGATGTTGTCAGGGAAGGGGATTTTCCTTGCAGAGGGCATATGAAATTAGGCAGAGCGCCCCAATATAACCATAAACTTGCCAATTGCTTAATTTTGCATTACTGAAATGATATTACTAAGCTGGTTTCTATATCAGCACATAAGAGCAATTGATTTTGTGATGCAAGGTTTGCCTCATAAAGCATCCCTGGAAAATCCCCTCCATTGACATGCCCCAGGACTCTTTCATTTATTTATTTATAATGTTTATTTATAATGTTCTAATAATGCTGTTGACATATGTCACATATAAGTACTGAAATCATCACCCATTGCTGCTCAGCGCATTACTGGTGCTGCTATTGCACCAGTAATTCAAAATGGCCTTTATTTTCAGGAGTTTATATCTACTACCACTAGATATAAACCCCTGAAATTCAAGGCAATTTTGAATTTACAACTTAAACTTATTATCTGCATTTTATGTAGGATATGGCAAAAATCTAACAAATTATGCATCGACAATTGATGCACATAAATATTTTAGAGATCCAGAAATATTTAAAGATCTAGAAATATTTTAGGGATAGAATCCCTTGTGAAAGAATCAAGAAATTTCCACTGCCTGAAGTATCCTGAGATCAGATAGTGTATGGTTGATCAACTTTTTTTCTTTATCTGTACAATGGAAGGATGAGATAGTGCCAAGAGTATTGTCTGTGGCTCAGTGTACTAACCACCTGAAGAAAAGATAGTTTGCTCATGATAGTTGTTGGGATTGGAGTCTTCAGAAGTCAACTCCAAAGGAAGATGTTACCAACAATGGCCCAGAAAAGTTGCAGTAAAAAGAGAGCTGGGAGAAATTGCTTTATGTGTTCAAAATATTCATCATTTACATATTTTCAGGCTTTGCCTATTTTTTGTCTTTTGTTAGAGTAAACCTAGCCCTGGCCTACACTGAACTCACTGAAGAGCTATGCCGCCTAAGAAACCTGACTTCTCTTCAAAGTCAGATTCTCCGGAGTCTTATGCAGGAACAGGTCATGAATGGTGAGTGGAATTTGGGCATAAAGGAATGACTGTATAGATAGCCTGCAGCAAACTAGGCTTCAACTATGGTCACAGATTGTTGAAGTGAGATGGTTGTTTCTTCTTCTTCTTCCCCTTTCCCTTCCCCTTCTCCTCTTCCTTTTCCCTTCTTCCTTCTTTCTCCACCTCCTCTTCTTGCAACAATCAAGAATTAAGTATCTCACACAGACCAATGAAATTTTTTTTGATCAATGATCAATAAATAACACAAACACATTTATTAAAAAGGGAAAGCAACAGTGTATAGACTTGCATCAGTTGTTAACTCATCTTCATTACATCGTCATCAAATTTAGCTGCTATATTGTATCAGTGATAGAAAGTTTCATATTTGAGAGAAATTAATTCACTTAAACTGTTGTTCTTAGTTATTGATAATACATGGTTAAGATACAAATATTCTGACTATCTTTATAATAACACATGATGAACTATTTCTATGTGCCCAGGTCCACAGCGCATGGGTACATAGCTAGTGGGATTTTAGAAGACCTATGTTGTAAAAGTGCAAAGGAAAGGGCATTATATGTTGCAGAGACAGGTGGTACTTCATCCCTTCCCACTTGCTTTGATAAATATAATGATTCTAATTTCAGTCATGAGAAAAAAAGTTTGCAATTCCTTAAGCCTTTGCTATAAGCATATTTTTAAATAAAACATATTTTCCATTAAGACTCAAGTAGAACCAACTAGCTTATAGTGAGTGTATAGCACCAAAGGTTTGACTCGTACTGATCTTGTGAGCTTTCAAAATTGTCTACGCATCTTTTGGAAGTTGGTCAGTCATTGCCATGGATACATTATGTATCCTTGAAGCATCTATTTTTCTGTCCCTTGTTCCAGGTCAGCGCCATTCTCCCCATTCCCAGCGCCATTCTCCTGCCCAGCAACGTGGTTCTCCAGCTCCTCAATGCACATCTCCAGCTCAACAAGGGAGGCCTTCTGCTCCTCAAAGCCAATCTCCAGCCCTACAAAGGCGTTCTCCAGGTCCACCTGGTCAATCCCCTGCACATCAACGTCGTTCCCCAGCCCCCCCTCCTTGCCAGTCTCCTGCTAGCCAGCGGCGTTCCCCAGCTCCACCATCCATCCAGTCTCCTGCCCAGCAGCGCTGTTCACCAGTCCAAAATTGTTCATCACCTGCCATGACTTCACAACATAGATCTCCAGGGGCTGACAGAAACATTATGGATCTGGGATATTCTAAGCCTTCCAGTCACCACATCAAAGCAAGCTTCCAAGGTCGTCGAAGCTACTCGGAGGTGAGCGACGCTGCTCTGTATCAACAGAACCGTTCTCTCTGGCTGCAGCCAGAAATATCCACCTTACCAAAGCATCGTCCCTACTGCGAGTTTTATGCCAGAGACAACTTCGAAGAGCACTTGCGCTTTGAGAAGCAGTCCTCGGATGAAGACGACTGGGCCCTCCCAAGCCCCCCCAGCCCTGAAGTAGGGGGTATCCGCTGCGCCTCCTTCTGTGCAGGGTTCCCCATTCCCGACACCTCCATGCACCGGATTGATGCATCGTACTCCAGGGCTGAGCATGCTCAGTCCTGGCCCTCAATCAATGTAAGCAACATCCAATGCCATGTGTGTTCTATGCCTTTTCCCCACCCCAATTTGAACTCAGTTCAGAATCAGTTAACTAAATGATCTTTCATTGCCCAATTTATTTTACTTACAAAGATTTTCTAAGGGTTCAAAGTGTTTATGGTGTATATTTTAATACTCCAGACCAAACACTTAATCTTTTGGGTGAGAAACAAAATTTGTGAGACCTGATGCTCCCAAGATAGGGTAACCATCTTTTAATTATACATTGACAAGACCTCAGTAATACATTGAGTTTATATTTTATTTCGATTTCTGTGCCGATCCTAATATATCAGGCTCCCCCTCTTATGAGTACAGCTTCAAGGACCCCTAAGCATAGTATATCTTGGATAGGAATTCAAATTGATGCCCATTTTGGAAAATATGCAATGATAAATAGTATGAATCAAGTATTTAACTTTAGAATTTTAAAATCTGTTCAAATCACATACCCAATCTTAGCAATTAACATCCAACCCAAATAGTTCCTAATGATGTTCTAGAAGATGCCTGACCTTTCACAAGTTTGCAACGTTTACCCTATATCTGATCAGAGTTTGCACTCTAAAGTTGCCCAGTTATTTCCAACAAGGATGAAAATTGTATTTTGGTATCATGCTCATGATAGTTTAATTATTTTCCCATGTTTAATATTTATCTTGATTAACATTATTTCATTTTACTGCTTATTTTGAATTGCATCCTCATGCTGGCTTGTACAATAAAGACCATACAAAAAAATAGGTTTATAGTCCTATATAATGTAGAATTAACTAGAACAACGGCAGTAGAAGACAATTTAACTGTGGTCCCAAAATGCTAATGATCACTTAAAACTATAAAATGTATCTCAGTTAAAAGAAAGCTATCAGGTAAGGGGCCTCATGTACCTTGTACAGAAGGCTTTTTCTAAGAATGGGGATGATTTTAACAAGATCAGTTTAAAAATAAATTAAAAGAGGTTACATATCGAGGCTGCTAAGGGAGGGAGCCTGAAGTATCTTCTGAAGCAGCAGCAGCAGCAGCTCCCAACCCTTACAGATCTGCGGACTGGCAGCGGTGTCAGTGGGGCAGGGGATGGTTTGTGCAGCCCGATTCCCAACAGGTGTCGATCCAATATCAGGCCGCAGACCAGGGAAGTTGGGGACCCTATTATGCAAAATGCCTTTGATAAGAAAGGGGAATCAAGATTTTGTACAATTAACAATTGCCTGGGAAAAATAGGAATCTTTGGCTTTGATCCCTGAACCTCAAGACTTCCAGTGCTTTTGGGAGTACATCACTTGGAACAGCCTCCAGGGTGGTTTAGATTCAGGAAATTGTACCCATCTGAATGGCATCAGTTGCAGGAAGACTGGTTTAGCTACTTTTGGAAATTGATCAGTAATACTCCCATCTTTGTTCTTAAATAGTTTGCATGTATATATTTCAAGATTTACCACCACCACCCTCCAAAAATAAAGAGAGGCTAGCTAAGTAGTTGCAACTTACAGATAAATTGAATTTGTATACATAAATACTTCATGAAGTTAAGAATAATGTTACATTGATGAATAAAATGCAAATAACTTTAGTGACACCAGTAGTGTCAGATCACAGCAGAACACTACATGCTATAAAGTGACAGGGAAGATCTAAAACTTCAAATAATTGCTACATTTGGTGATATATAAAAACCACTTAAATTACTGGTTTTATTCTAACAGTTGATGTCAAATACAGGAAGATGCTATTTGATTATAAATCCTAAAAAGTATAGTTCACAGAATGTGTATACCCTCTGAAGTTTTCCACATCTGGTTATATGCTTTCTCTGTGACTGTGGTCACTTTTCTAAAACAGGCGCCTCTAATTTTAACCACAAATCTATTTAAATATTTAAACTTTTACCTTCAATGGTTACAATCTAAATCGTTCCATTAAGAATGAGAACCTTTCAGTGTTGCTGAATTGCAATTCTTAGCATCCTTCACCATTGGCTTTGGAAATTTCTGTTAACATATATTCCCGGAGAGTCAAAGGCTATCCACCATTCCATGATGGGAGTATGTCTAAAAGATCCATCTTTCAGTATCTTGGTAATTAATGTAATTGACACAAAATAAAGATTTAATAAGTTCACTTTTATGATACCTTTCTCTACTTTTGTATTTATTCCCTGTATCCCTTAGTTGCTGATGGAAACAGTAGATTCTGACATCCGAAGCTGCCCTCTCTGCCAGGTGGCCTTTCCCATCGGTTATCCAGACGATGCTTTGATAAAACACATTGATTCACACCTGGAGAACAGTAAGATCTGAGGTCTGTTCCACCGTCCTTCCTCTTCTGGCTTCCTTAAAGAGATTGCCCACCTCATACCCAACCCACCTTTCTTGGATGCTGCATGAAAAGTGGAGGCACCACAAGGGGCTCTTTTCTCTCTAAAATACCTCCAAGTTTCCATTAGACTGAAGCGTTAACATTTTTGCCTCTCTCCCTTGTCTTCTTTGCCTTGGTTTTTAAAGTGGTTGCCTCTCCTTACTGCTCTTTATGGGCAGGACCTGCAATATTTCTCCAGTGCTTCAACCAGCCACAAAGGTGGGGAAAGGAATGAGAAATATGCTGGAATTAGGCTAAGCAGGGCAAAATCACCTTCACCATCTGATTGCTCAGTACTGAGGTTGCTTCTGGTGATGGTGAGACTCTTATCTCTACATGGTTCAGTTTTGATGTCTGTGAAAGATCTCAGGGTAGGATGGGTAAAAGAATTAACCCAAGTTTGCGTGTTTTGGGGTGGGATAGGAGAACAGGTTAATGAACTCCAACCCACTGAAGGCACAACAAATCAGATTTTTGCTTGTGCCTGTTTTACACAGGGATATCCAAGTGGGTCAGATTTCTCTGCCTCTTATGCTACTACAAAGGGTATTTGGTGGGTTGGTCGTTTAACAGATGTAAAAAGCCTTGGCCTCCAATTGCTGGTACAAGTGTCTTTGTGTTGGTCTTTTACATTAAAAGTCCACTTTTAGCAATGCTGCTGAGAAATAGAGCCAACTTCCAAAAGTGTAGCATGGACGTTCTTATGTTATTGCACTGAATAATAAGCTCTTTTTTTTCCACAAAAGAAGCTCCTCTTTTTGTCTGTGTTGGCTTCTTGTGAGTCGTTCTGGAGGACTTGTAAACTGCACACTTAGGTAGAAGCCCAGAAAGCATTCCCATATTTTGGCGACTGTTTTACACATTTTTCACCACTTCACATCTTGCTTTAGATAGCTCTTATATAATAACTGTAGCTGCACATTTTGCCTCATTATTCTCTTGCAATGGCAGCATGTTAACATTATTGGGGTAACAATGTAAATGTAAACACCTTCCCATATTTGACACCACTTTGTATTTCTTTCATTCTCTCTCTCTCTCTCTCTATCTCTCTCTCTCTCTCTCTGGCCTTACTGAACCTATATTTTATTATACTGCTCTGAGATAAGGGTCATGTACAGATGTATGGTACCTCTATATTGTGAGGATGGTCTCCTTGGAACAGCCTATCTGTACATCAGGCTTTATTTTAAAAAAAAAGTGGAGAGGGGGAGAAGAGTTGCATGGATTTTCTTCTTCTTGAGGCAACTGTCTTCCTATCTCCAGGTTCTATTAACATATGTCATGTGTTAAGATCTACAGCCTGCCTTATCCCAAGGTCTCAGACTGCCAATGGGCAATAGGCACGATACCTTGGGGCTTATAATCTTTATTCTTCTGCATACTGAGAGAAAAATTGAATTTTAGAAGGTAAATAACAGAATAGAAACTTCTTTCAAATATCATTTCTCTATCTCCATCTTTTTTGACCCGATAAAGCTAGTTGGAATCAGTGTTTCCAAGACTTAAAACAACCTCCCCCAGCCAGATACCTCCATCTGTGCTGAATTTCGTTCTGATCATCCTAATGTCCATGATGCTGAGGGATGACTAATCCAATGCATCTGAGGGTGGGTGGGGGTACTGGGTTAAGGGAGACCAAC
>JANHFT010007396.1:12742-24080 GCA_032467955.1 Pseudoxenodon macrops
CTCACTGAACACATGGTCCTCAATGTATAACCATTCATTCAATGACCATTCATAGTTACAACGGAACTGAAAAAAGTGTCTTACAACAGTTTTTCACACTTACGACCGTTGTAGCACGCACACCCGGGCCACGTGTTCAAAATTCAGATGCTTGCCAACTGACTCGCATTTATGACGGTTGTGCAGGGGTCACGTAATCTCCTTTTGCAACCTTCTGATGAGCAAAGTCAAGGGGGAATCCAGGTCTGTTTAACAACGTTGTGATTCACTTAACAACTTTGGCAAGGAGTCCCTGCAGATTTAACTCGGCTAGTCGTTGCTCATCTCCATTTTAAGGGCTTTTGAAACAGCAACGGTGGCAGGAAAGGTCGTAGAATGGGACAAGACTCAGTTCACAAACGTCTCGCTTAGCGATGGAAAGTTTGGGCTCATTTGGGTCGTAAGCCGAGGAGTGCATGTATTTGGGATGTGATAAGGGGACGTTTTATGGGTATTACTAGCTTTATATGTAGACCAGTTTCCTCCAGTGCTTCTCTTTCCAATTCCCTCACGTACTGAGATTCAAACATCTGGAGATGTTCTCCTCAGAGACAGCGATGGAGTTTTTGGCAAGGAGATGTAAACGCCGGACTACTTTGGATGAAAACGAGGTTTATCCCCTTATTTTCTTTCTTTTTCATCCCCCTTTTGTCTCATTCGGAGAATTGTGGGGTGGAAAACCTGAGAACAGCTCCCCAATGTTTCAGATTTGCCATCAAGGGGTCTCTGGGGATTGAGCCACGAATTGGACGATAAAAATGCAAAGGGCTGGACGGGTGAAAGTAGGAATTGCTGGAACTTTAGGAGCACAATGGGAGCTGCTGTAATTCTTGAGGATTTCAAAAGTTCTGCTCGTTTTATGACAATAAGTGGCCAAGGATTCCATTTGGAACATTTATTTATTTGCTTGTATCCTGACTTTATTATTTTTATTAAATAACTCAAGATGACGAACATGTCTAATGTTCTTTCCTGGTCTGCTTTTCCCCATTAACAACAACCCTGTGAGGTTTGACTGGGCTGAGAGAGACGGACAGGCCCAAAGTCACCCAGCTGGCTTTCATGCCTAAGGCGGAACTAGAACTCACTGTCTCCTGGTGATTGGCCCAAAGTCATCCAGTTGGCTTTCATGCCAAAGGCGGGACTACAACTCAACCATCTCCTGGTTTCTAGCCTGGTGTCCTAATCACTAGATCAAACTGGCATTTATGTTTATAAAAAAATACAATGACAATCAAAAGGCAGGAAACTCTTAACCCACTTAAAACGCATACAATGAGCTTTATAAGAACAAAGGAATAGCTGGATTTGCATTATGTCAAGCTATTGTTGGTTGAATCATGCCCCGTTGAATAAATAACTGGTTTTAAATAATCTATTAAGCTGGAAATTATGGTTTAACAACCACAATTGATAGGTTTATATAACATGTCAAAAAAAAACCAACCACTGCAGTGTTAGCACGTCAAATTTTCTGTCGAATGTTTAGTCACAACGAGTGATCACAATGTTATACAGGTAGTCCTTGACTTACAACAGTTCGTTTAGTGACCGTTCAAAGTTACAACGGCTCTGAAAAAAGTGATTTATGACCATTTTCCACACTTACAACCATTGCAGTGTCCCCATGGTCAAGTGATCAAAATTTGGATACTTGGCAATTGACTCATATATCTAGGACCACTGCAGTGTCTCGGGATCAGGTGATCCCCTTTTGCGACCTTCTGACAAGCAGATGCAATGGGGAAGCCACATTCACTTAACAACCGTCTCACTAATTTAACAAATGCAGTGACGCACTGAACAACTGTGGCAAGAAAGGTCGTAAAATGGGTCTAAATTCACTTAATAAATGTTTCACTTAACAACACAAATTATGGGCTCAATTGAGGTCATAAGTCGAGGGCTACCTCTGTGCCATTTATTGGCTTAGCCACATATCTCCCTTTTTCCTCAAACTTACAGATAAGGTGTGGTCATTTGCAATGCATATCAACTGTTGGGCCAGGCCATTCAAAAGTCTCGTCCGCAGCGAAAGATCTTCGAAGTCATGGCGGAAAGGAAAGGCAATTCCATCTATCACAATCAACTGTACCTAATGATCAGATATAAAACAAGAGAGAAAGAAATCTGTATCAGAAAAGCTGGGATGCCTATCTATAAATAAAATTATTATTTTTTCCCCCTAAGAGATCCCTCATTATTAATCAAAGGGCTACTTGTCATGTTATGGTTGAGGGAAATTAAGTATAGAATAATCTGAAAGGGATTAACCCTTCGCCTCATTTGAGTTGTTATTCTATTTATAGAATTTCAAGTTATAAAACCATGATGACTCTCACAGGAAATGGCTGCAGTTTTTTCTCCATCAGATGTTAAAAAAAAACAACAACAACCCAAGAACAGTAGCATCTTAATAAGCCTCCCACGGTCGTCAGATGTTCTGACTGTTATTGTGCTTAATCATTAGAATGACCTGGAAATGGAGAAGAGGTCGGGTATTAGCTCAGAACAGATACTGATGTCGGTTACTAGATAATTTTGAATTGGAGGATTTTCCTTGGGGGAAAAAAATTATTTATGCAAATAGGTGATTCGTTTCAGAAAACTTTCAATTTGCATGCGAAAAAAATATCAGTCATATTATTGATGATGTAGGATTTTTTTTTTAATCCAGCTGTTACCATCCAGTGTTTAGTTCTGAGTTCCCATAATAAATACCTGAAGTAATAAGGAGTTTATAGTGACCCTTCAACCTATTTCAGGTTCCATTCTCTGATTTGGCTTTAATGGCAGAAAGTGGCAGTTTAAAAAAAGGTAAACAGCATTATAATTCTCTTCTCTTACAACTTTTGTTTTTATAAGGTCTGGCTATATGGTTGTCTGTGCAATGACACGCTAAAAGCCTTTCTTTCTTACAACCAAAAGCTGAGATTCTCAGTATGACACTCATGACATCTAAATCCCTGTCAAGGTAGTCCTTGAATTACGATCGTAACTGAGACCAGAGTTCGTAAAGAGCAACCTCATTGCTTGGTGATGGCAATTCCTACAATCTTTATTGTTGCTGTTTATGTAAGTAAGAGCAGTGGTGGCATAGTGGTTAGAATGCAGTATTGCAGGCTAATTCTGCCAACTGTCAGAATTCAATTCTCATTGGCTCAAGGTTGACTCAGCCTGCCATCCTTCTGAGGTCAGTAAAATGAGGACCCAGACAGTTGGGCAATAGGCTGACTCTATAAACTGCTTAGAGAAGGCTGGAAAGGACTATGGAGCAGTATATAAGTCTAAGTGCTCTTGCTATGTATGTATTATTTATTAAATTCATATGCCACCCATCTCACTTTGAGAGCGAGGGACACAATGGAATAAAATAGGAATAAAAGGTAAAAGCTAAAGGTTTCCCTTTTGTATGACTCTAGGGTGCGGTGCCGATCTCCATTTCTCAGCCAAGAAAACCATCTGAAGATGTTTCTTGTGGTGATGTGGCCAGCATGACATCACACCGCAGTGCAGAGCGTGCGGCGAAATACAGACTGCTATTACCTTCCCACCAAAGTGGTACCTATTTATCTACCCGCATTTGCATGCTTTTGAAATGCTAGGTGGGCAGGAAAAAAATAGGAATGTAAAATACAATTATAAAATGAAACCCATTAAAATGACAAATGTTAAAAAGAGAAAAAGTAAAGTGTTAACTGAATTCTACAGTCATTGGGCAAGGCAACCTCCCGTCAGCTTCCCACAACCAATGTCAGTGGGAAAGCTAGCAAGTTCCAAGCCCCATTGGCGGGTGGGGCAGGGAACGAGGAGGGAACTGGACATATAAACTATGTCCAGTTTGTAGAAAACCGAGATAACTGACAGCCATGTAACTAGAAGTCAAAGCATCCAGAAACATTTAGTCAAGGGAACATAATTTATTATTTTCATTTCTTGCAGTGGCATGGTTGAGCTGAGGGGATGAAAGGATAGAAGCCTCAAATCTCCTCTCCCAGAAATGTTCTTGAAAATATACACCCCAGCTCTGCCTCCTACAAGGAGCAGCAGGATAATTCTTGCTGCCACCAAAAGGTGATTCTTTTGCTTGGCGGCATCCTCCCCTTTATCCTCTAAATTTAAAACTCAGTGCGGTTACTACCTAGTAGGGGATGGTTAGAACAAACGTTAACCTCTGTGCCAGATTGTTATTTGGAAAAAATCTTTCTTCCTACAAATTCCAAAGAAGAACCTTGCGGTAGTTCTCTCTTTCTCCCCCTGCCCGACTTCATCAAACAAATTCTTGCATCTTCCCCCACACCCCCAAAAGAAGTGCCTGCAGTTTCCAAGAGAACAAATGTTTTCCCATCTGGACCGCAAGGGCTTATGGGGGAATCTCTCTTAGGAGCTCTGTATTAAACTAAGGATTTCTTTTCAGGAACATTCTGTCAGAAGGATCTGTAATATACAGGTAGTCCTCACTTAACAATTGTTTGTTAAGAGACTACTCGAACTTATCATGGTGCGGAACAAGTGATACTTATGACGGATCCTCAAAGCTCTGGCAGTCGAAGCGTCCCTGTGGTCACATGATCGCAATCGTGATGCTCAGCAACCAGCCTGGATTTCCAATCTTCACAACATCCTACTGTCATGGGATTGCGATCTGCAACCTCCCTACTGGTTTCCCACAAGCAAGTCGATGGGGAAGCTGGTAGGAAGTCGGACGTTGTGATCATGTGAGGTCCTTGCTTAACAACGGCAGGGTGGATTTGATTTAAATCAAGTCATTTTAAATCATGATTTAAATCACTAGTAAAAAGGCTCGATTTAAATCAACTTGATTTAAATATTTTTTAAAGAGCAACTGTCATCTCTGTCCCGCAGCAGCTCCTCCTCTGAATATACAGCCTCATGCTACATAAGCTCCATTTCATGCTGAATAAACTAAATTAATGTATCTTAAATAAAAAACTATCTTTATATATTTACTCCAAAAGCATTTTATTAAAATAAATTTGATGAAAAAATCAGATTTAAAATTTTTAAATCAGATTTGTTTTGATTTTTTAAAGAAAAGTCATCGATTTTTATCCACCCTGAACAACGGTAACTGGGGACTGCCAGAATTGTCATTGCTAAGGGATGGAGTCATGTTAACATGATGCTTTACAACTGCGTCCTTAATGGCAGACATTCTAACGATCATCAAGTGAGGACTTACAAATTATTCTTACAAATTCTATTGAATACTAGAAAGGAAACCAAATCTTACTTATTTTTAAATGAGGAAAAAAAGGGACAACGTAAATCTGAAGAAAGTGGGAAGAAGCTGCAAACTGCTGCAGATAGTCCTCGAGTTAAAATCATTAGTTTAGTGACCATTTGAAGTTAACAATGCCAGGGGAAAAAAGTGACTTATGACCATTTTTCACACCTGTATCATAGCAGACCCATGATCACGTGATTCAAATTTGGATGCTTGACAACGGGTTCATATTTATGATGATTAGTGTCCCTGGGATCATGCAATCCCCTTTTGTGACTTTCTAAGCAAAGCAAAGTCAATGGGAAAGCCAGATTCACTTAACAACCATGTTACCAACTTAACATCTGCAGTCATTCACTTGACAATTATGGCAAGAAAAGCCATAAAATAGGGCCAAACTCAAGACTTAACAACTGTTTCGCTTAGCAACAGAAATTTTGGTCTTAACTGTGGTTGTAAGTCAAGGACTACCTGTACTGCTACTCTAATACATTCCCTTTTCCCCTCTGGGGGGGGACGCACTTCTTTTTTGGTGCTTACCTTTGGGTGTCCAGAGAGAAAATCTGGGAGGAGGTAAACCTGTGCCAGCAGCTCCATATAGTCATGGCAACGGAAGTAATAAATATGTGAAAGAATATTTTCAAGAGAGAAAGTCTCCAAGGCTATTTGATGATCTGAAGAGAAAAAAAGGGAAAGAAAAATAACCCAATAAAAACCTGTATTGAATTTAATGTTTATTCCTCATCCCTCGCTTCCTGGCTTCAGAGACAGAAGCTGTTGACAGAGCAAGATATGGGGAATCATCAGTTCCTTCCAGAGATAGCTTGTGGTTAAGCCTTTTGTAATAATAAACCGCATAATCATATGATTAATCATACAGCATATACTTACTCTGACAGACTGATAACCATATTTAGATTATCATATATAATACATAAATATTAAGAATGTCTTGTTGCATGTTAAAATATCTATTCTTACAGAGGAAAAGTGTTGGGAGCAGAAGAAAATGCCTGCATAAAACCCATTTGCAGTTCCCAAATTTTATGTACTGTCTCATTGCATTAATTTGCATAAAACCAGAATTTTGTCAAATGTCTTTCCAAGCCGTGGATGTTTCCAAGAGACTGTGTCTTGGTTCCATTCAGATTGCTGTTAAATTCTCTAATGAATTCTGCCTATGAAATGAAACCAATCTACGTAATTCGGTTTCTCAAGGACTGCTGCCTGAGGTCAGAAGATATTCTGGGGAATTTTTATTTATTTCTTCATTTATTTGTATCCCACTTTTATTATTTTCACAAATAACTCAAGGCAACGAACATCCCCAACACACTTTCCTCCTCCTATTTCCCCCACAACAGCAATCCTGTGAGTGGGTTGGGCTGAGAGGGACTGGCCCAAGGTTACCCTGCTAGTTTTCGTGGCTAAGGCGGCATTTGAACTCATTGCCTCCTGCTTTCTAGTCTAACCACTAGACTAAGCATTCCCACCAGTTTTCTAATATTACTCTGCTATTAGATCTGTGTCTTTTATTCTTTTCACCCACCTTAAGAATCAGCCCTTCCAGAAGGGCACTTAAAAAGAAAGCCTTGAAATGCAGCAACCTCCAAGCAGTTTTTGCAAAATCCGGCAAAGAATCAAAGTTAAAGAATATGTTTCTGAGCCTTTTCCCTTTATGTGTCTTTATCATCTTATGTGCTTTGGTTGGGCATAAGAAATGTCTAGGCCTAGTGCCCACTTAGTGCCCACCATACCAAATTTAGGAATGTCCATTGGTTTATTACCGTCAGTGTTTCTGAATCTCGGCCACTTGAAGATGTGCAGACTTCAATTCTGGGAGTTGAAGTCCACCTATCTTCAAGCAGTCAACTTTGAGAAACACTGATTACTGCAATCTAATTCTGCATGAATAAAACATTCTGACTCAGTACCGCATACAGTTACTTCCTATATTTGAATAAATATTGAATGGCTTTATGACGGTTAAGGAAATAAACGGAACCGTTTGAATAAGTAGCCAGGAAAAAAAAGCACACTTTGCACGAAAGCAAATATAGTTTGGCAATTAACCTTCTTCTGGGTGCACTTCAGCAATAAGCTGACAGTGATGAATGCAGGCTTCTGCTATATCCACAACTCGATCAACCATAAAACTCCCCTCGGTATCTATGAATATAGCTTCTGCAGCAAGTCCACCAAAGCATTCTGGAATTTGCACATCCACCACTAGCTGCATGCTGGAAAGAAGGAGAATGATAATAAAACATCAACGGAGAAAGGTTATTACAAATCGACTGATTGCTTTACTACCCTGATGGCTGAAAATGCAAAGGGTCTGCAAAGTCTTGTAACAGAAGTTAAAAAGCACAATGAAAAACAAGAGATTGCAATGATGAACGGTTGCAGGAACTGTGTATGTTTAGTCTAACAAAGTACTAGGGTTGTCATGATAGGAATTTTCCAATATTTGAGGGGCTGTGATAGAGAAGAGGGGATCGACCTATTCTCCAAAGCACCTGAGGGCAGAGCAAGAAGTAACAGGTGGAAGAGTATTAAAGAGAGCTCCAAACTAGAATTAAGAATTTTTCTGACAGTGAGAACAATTAACCAGGGAAACGACTTGCCTTTAGAAGACATGGGCGCTCCATCACTGGAGATTTTAAAGAAGAAATTGGACCATCTCTTTGGCCTGGATTGGATTGGCCTGGAATCGTATAGGGTCTCCTGCTTGAGCAGGTGGTTGAGGTAGAAGACCTCTGAGGTCCCTTCTAACTCTGTTATTCTATATTCTAAATATAAAGACCAAAAAATTAATAACAAAGGTACAACAACCAGCCTTAGAATTGATAGTGAAGGTATCAAAGTGTTAAATAGTGTCCTCCTTTTAAGAGCAACCATCAACAGTAAAGGAGTAAGGAGTCAAGAAATGTGCTGTAGACTAGATGTTTTGTGGACCAGCAATGAAGGCCTTGGAAAATAAATTCAGAAGCCATAATGCTTCCATACCTACAAAGATCAGAACTTTGCAAGCCATGGTAGACTCAAATTATCCTACTGTGGACACCGTTATGCAACGATTTAGCTATATGGAGAAGCCTCTAATGCTGAGAAAGGTGGAAAGAAAGAGAAGATGACGACCAGGACTCAGTTAAAGTGGTGATGAGTGCATTGTTTGAAGATCTGAAAGACTGATCATCATAGAAAGAATATTTATCTATTTGGTTACTAAGAGTCAACCCGATGGTACATGATCTATCAATCCTTAACTCTAAAGAAATCAAATTTTCATCTGTCAAAGGTTATATTGAATGGGAAACACCAACACTCCATATTCTGTGGTGAGGAACTTTTAAGATTTGTGGTCTGAAGGGTGAGGAGAAAGCAGAAGCAGTAGTTAAATGTCTATGGAGATTCTCAGTCAACCAAGTCACGGTTGTTCCAAAGGTGCTTTTTTCAAGAGGTAACTGGACTTTCTGGTTTTCCTTTGAAGACATTGAGCTTCTTATCCAAGAAACCTCCAAGAAGTAGTAAGACTTTACTCCTGGTGAGTGCCTAGATAAGTCCCTGACGTTGTTTTGGCAACATTTTTGGGAAGTGGTTTGGCCCTTTCCTTCTTCTTACACCCGAGAGGGACCAGCCCAAAGTCATCTAGCTGGCTTTATGTCTAAGCCAGGACCAGAACTCAATCATCCAGTTTTTATTTAGGTGCCTTTCACTGTTACACCATAAAAATGGTGTGGGGTCCTTGATGCTCTGAGCTTGTTTGTTTTCTTGCAGATGTTTAGATAACATGTTCATTACCCAAACTATGTAACATCGATCAGTGCTAGTCCACTATTTCAACTGTGAGCTATCTCCTCATTTCAACCCTGACATACAAATATTATCCTTTACAGGTTAAGACTGTATATTTTGAACTCCCATTAATTACAATAAGACCTCAATGTCAGGGCATATGAACATGCCTGGGGCAGTGACTGCAAACTGCAAGCAGTAAAATCAACGCAACCAAGTCCCTAAAGCATAAGCATCATTCATGGACACATAAATTTGTTTAACATGGCCCAAACTAGAATAAAATTACTCCATCCGTTTTATGGCTCGAGATGAACCTTGCCATTTTGCAAACGAACAAGATTGCAGTGCATTTTAAGTAATCTACTCGGGTTTATTTCTTTCCAGAACAGCTTCATCACACAAAATACTCCTACGGTACTCAGTGGGGTTGTGCAGAGCTTTGGAAATAATTCAGAAAAGGTGTTCCAGAGTGTGTAGGAGTGGTTTCCCTGAGATTCTGCCATTGCCCCTTGCTTTAAGGAATTGCAAGAGAGGTGCTACCTTTTCTGCAAAATTATTTCCAAAGCCTCGCAGCACCTTATTATTCAGCATTTTATGCATTTTATGCAATCCAATATATTTATAATAGCAAGGCTCAGATACACAATTTTATTGTGATGGGAACAAGCCTCATTCCAGATTTCAACACCTCCCTCTCTCATTCTGGCCCAGCTATAAGAACAGAAGCCTTTCCTTCTGTTTCAATTAAGCAATTTAGTCTTGCATCTGAATCTTAAACGGAGAGTGATCCTAAACTACAATTTCATGAAGCAAGACAGTAGTGCGAAACGTGACAAAAAACCCTGGTTAAGAATAACTGTACTATGCCAGGTGCTGTAAAGATGAAAACAGGGGCTTGCAAATTCCCCTCTGCTGCTGCATGGATGAGGAAAATGGGAGAGTGTTTCTGACATATTTTACTGGGACAAGCAATAGCATCATCTGGAGGACCTCAGCATATTTGTTAAATATGTTTAGCAACAAAAGCTAGAAAAAGCCAGTAGAGGGGATGTTGCCTACTTTTTGTTACAAACATTTATATGGTTTATTGCAACCATTTTGATCTCATGGACTCGGGGCACACAAAGTAATTATGTAACAGGAAAAAAGGGAACAGGATTTTTTACAAAAGCATCGTTACAGAATTAGAACAGATGCTTTCCTTGGGAAGCTGTTCTACAATCTCAGCTTTATTTTATTTGACGTGGAGACTTCAGAAAGAGTGCAGAGAACAGCAACAAAAAAGATTAAGAGACTGGCGGTTAAAACATATGAAGAACGGTTTCAGGAATTGGGAATGTCTGGTCTAATGGAGGGAAGGAGCAGAGGTGACATGATAGCCGCATTCCCATTTCTACAAAGAAGAGGGGGGGTCAACCTATTGTCCAAAGCACCTGAAGCAATGGGTGGAAACTAATCAAGAAGAGATTCACCTAAAAATAAGGAGAAATTTCCTGACAGTGAGAACAATTAATCAGTGGAATAGAAGTTGTGGATACTCCATCACTGGAGGTTCTTAAGAAGAGCTTGGGCAGTCATTTGTCTGAAATGGTATATGGTCTCCTGCTTGAGCAAAGGGTTGGACTAGGAGACCTCTAAGGTCCCTTCCAACCCTGTTGTTCTTATTTTAAGAATCTATTTACATGAGAAGAATTTTAAGACAGTAACCTATGCTACCCTCATGAATGACTCCTGGAAAGAAACAGGATTCTCCCTAATTATGCAGCCAAAGATTGGGGCTAAGAAAGCTGAACACAGTGGAGCAGCAGGAACCAGGAGGAGGGGTTTTGCAGGACACTATAAGAGAGAGATCAGTAGGTGGAATTCGAAACTTCTGTAGTCTTTTCACCAATGCACAGAAAAGTACAGAAAAGAAAAACAGGGAAATTCTAAATAAAGAAGACAAATGTGTTTAGGTGGACATTCCTAAAAAGTCTGCAAAAAGATAGCCCAGCTCAGAGGACCCCCAGTTCAATCCTTGGTTGCAAATACCGTATTTTTTTGAGTATAAGACGCACCGAAGTATAAGACGCACTTAGTTTTTGGGGAGGAAAACAAGAAAAAAAACCTGCCTCTGCCTCCCAGCAAACAGTACAGATGATATACACTGTTTGCTGTGTATTTCTGTGCATGCGTGCCTGACCCATAGAAATAGCAAAGAATTGGAGAAATGTACATTAAGGCAGTATATTAATGCCAGAAAGTTTTCTT
>JANHFT010007397.1:0-17080 GCA_032467955.1 Pseudoxenodon macrops
GGGGAAGACATGGAGATTGATATACCCCATATATGGCTGTACTTGGCAGAGATTATCACCCCCATTTTGAGAGAAGGCGGGATTCCCATGGAGGAGCTCTTCAGGTAAGCTGAGTCACAGCCCCTGCATTTTCTCCCAAGGGTGTTTTTACAAAAGGCAACTGTACTTTTGTTGTTGTTGCCGTTTTGTTTTGCTTCTCATCCAAGAAGCTTCCTTCAGTTCTAACTGAATGGTGGGGAATTCTTAAGTTAGAACTGAAGAAGCTTCTTGGATGAGAAGCGAAACCTTTTTTTTAAAAAGCAACAACAACCAAGGAAAAGCCAATGGAAAAAGCACCTTTGGGACAGTCGCGCCCTCCTGTGTAAACCCTCCTGTGTTTTCTGCTCCTGCTTCCTCTTCTGTCGTATGACCTTCTTTTCCCCACCCTTCTGCTTTTTTATTTTTTTCAGGGAGATCGCCAAGCCCCTAGTCCCTATTGGCAAGGCCACAACTCTATTAGTGGAAATCCTGGGCCTACTTTGCAAAGGAATGGTAAGTTCCCCTGCAAGCAACCATCTGCTTATTGGCCTCTGTGAAGGAGTGAGAAGACTGACCGCTTGTGTGTTCTCTTAGCACCGTCACGTGTCCCTGTCCTTGGGTTACCTAGGAGAAGCCCATTCGGATAAACCGGCCTCTAGGATGCTCTGTATTTTGCAGCTTTCGGTTCCCTTGATCCAAAATGACATCTTAACACAATCGTTCACACTCTCCTTCCGCATCTAGAGAAGAGCTGTGAGCTCGGAGCAGGTGGCTTGGTGGGAGTTGATAGCAGCAGGGCCTCCTTGATGGATGATGGACAGGTAGCCCTTGACTTAAGGACCACTATTTAAGAGGTGGTTGGTTAAATGAATCACAATGTTGTTAATGAAATTTCAGCTTCCCCCGTGTGCTTGTTGAAAGCCCAGGTGGGAAGGTCACCAATGCCGATCACTCAGCCCTGGGATTGTGTGCAACCATCGTAAATACGGTGCCAGTTGCCAAGCTCCTGAATTTTGATCACATGACTGAAAACGATGCTGCAGTGTCATAAGTGGGAGGATTGCTTGCAAGTCACCGTTTTCGGCACCATTATAGTGTTACGGATTCACTAAACAAATGATTGTAAGTCAAGGAACTACCTGTAATTCTACCTGTCCTCCTAGAATTAAGAGAAGAAACCCACCAATGATACTTTAGCTATAAATGCTGTTTTGACTCTGTGCCCCAAATATCTGACACAAATTCACAGCATCTGAGGTTCGTGACTATTGGGTGCAAAGTATGGTGTCTCTCTCAGTGTAGGCTTCGTGACAAAACAGGTGTCAGGGGTTCCAAATAACACCCCTAGCGAAAGAAAGCTCCGAGGCTTGAGTCTCAGTTCCATTTTATTAGAGAATGTCATATTGGCCCATCCGGGAAAACCCGAATCTGAAAGCTTCTGGGTTTTCCTCACCCAAAAGGAAGTCCAAATCCTTGCCCCAGCACCCACCCCACATGTCCATCACACGGTCCAATCAATGCACCGTCCCAACTGGAGACGCTTCCCAGTCACACCCCTCCAGGTGCAGGGCAGAGTGGCCTTGATTCTGGGAGAAAGGGATTGTTATTTTGACTACATCCCTCCCCAGCTCCATACAATCCCCCCTCCCAGTTTCCCACAGCACTTTAAAATGTGGCAGGCCTGAAGGTCCAATGCCCAGGATGGCTCCCAGGCCTGACAGCAGGGGGGGACGGCTGTCCTCCTTTCAGTGAGGTTGTACGCAAAATGGTGCAAAGATTGTCTCTCTTCTCTGTAGAGCCACAAGAAGGCAGGAACATTATGGAGAGAAGGTGGACTGAGTTGGAAAGAGTTCCTGCCGGAGAACCAGGATATCAATAAGTTCATCACAGAGCAGGTAAGAAGTGCTGGGTAGTAAGGTTGGCGATAGCATCCAAACGGTAGAAAATTAAGATTAAAACTCTGCTTTAAGCCTTCTGCTTCCTCATTGCTCACCTGAAGTAAGGTAAAGTCCAGCGGTATTTTTCCCATAGGATGCTTATGGGTCTCTTGACAAGGGAGACGTAAACACTTCATCACATTTGTGAAAGCCAGCATTTTTGGGGGTATAGTAGTAGCCATCTTATTAGTAAACTCCCATCAGGGTTTACAGCATCTCTGAACCAGTGGTGGGTTTCTGCTGGTTTAGACCGGTTCGCTAGAACCGATAGCGAGAATTGCCAAACTGGCAGCGACGGCCGACTGGTCACGCCCCCGCACCGGTCCTCTGGCTTGAAATCTTGTCCACCGGAGCGAAATTGAATCGAAAATAACCCTCTGCCCATGTGCAAAGCCTCCTGTGCATGAGCAGACGATTTTAACCCGGGAGCGACGTGGAGCACACGTGAGCGTAGCTTAGCACTTCCGGCGCGACCCCCAGACCGGTAGGGAAGGTAAGTGGAACCCACCCCTGCTCTGAACAATTTGCCAAGTCAGCACATTACCCCCGACAATCTGGGTACTCATTTTACCAACTTTTGGAAGGATGGGAGGCTTGAGTCAACCTTGAGCCCAGCAGGATCAAACTTTAAGACTGTGGGCAGAGTCTGCCTGCAATGCTGCACTTTTAACTACTGTGCCACCATAGTATTAGCTAAAGTGTTGGATCAGGAGAAAAAGGGAGAGAGAGAGAGAGAGAGTTATATGGCTTAGAGCAGCGTTTCTCAACCTTGCCTACTTGAAGACACGTTGGAGACTCAACTCCCAGAATACCCCAGTCAGCTACATATAGCTGGGAATTCTGGGAGTTGAAGTCCACACATCTTCAAGCAGCCAAGATTGGGGAAACTCTGGTTTAAAGGGCTTTAATTTCAGCCTCATTCATATTTCAGGCTATGCCCAGAAAGCCAGGATTTTTTATTCTTTAGACTCTTTTCCCACTGTTTTTGAACTCTTCCTTGTGACATGTGACATTCTGGGCTGAGGATGCTGTATTCGTAGCCAGATCCAATGCCATCTTCTCACCTGTAGGAAGCACCGTATTGTCTCTTTCAACTTTTCCTCCTCACCCCCTTTTTAAAAAAAATTGCAAGCCGGTGTGGCTTTGCACCATTTGCTCTCTCTCTCTCAGTCCAGTCTGCGTCCTAGGACGATTATCCCATGAGAAAATAGGAAGAGGGTACACTATGTACGGCATATTTTATTATATTTATTATTAAACAAGAGGTGGGGTATAAATCTCAGCTTAATGCAGAGATTGTGAGGCTCTGGGCACATTTTTCACTTGCCCCCGTGTAACGCCCCCTCTCTGCAAGCTACCCTGGCTTCTGGGTGTGATTCAGCACGGCAGCTGCCATTTTAGAAATCCCCGCACAGCACGGAGCCAGGTTGATTGCAGGACTGCCTATCTGCAGCTGTTTCTATCAGCTTGGGCAGAATTCACACACTTGGGGCACCGTCGATTAAGCAGTGTCATCTAGAAGGTCCCAAGGGAAATACCTCCTCTGCTGTCGTGCGTTCCCTCTGGAACAACTCTTCCCTCTGCTCTGTTTGCTTTCTAGAAGGCTGGAAGAACACAATTCTCTAGCTGCTGAGCCAAGTGTTACTGGGGCCCGCGATGCTTCTTTTGAATGCTGAGCTATGTTTACCAGTTCTAAATTGCTCGCCATTCACACATGCTCCAGGTCCTAGTTTTCGCAAGTGAATTTCCCTTTTCTCCATAGAGGGTGGAGCTAGCATCCAGACACGGGTTGTCCTCGTCCAATTAGCCTATAGGACTGAGTCTTTCAAAGGATTGTAACCCGCGTCTGTTGCTAGGTTACCAGATTTCACTCAATCCTTAGACCAGGACAGACGTGTGTTGCTAGCTCTCCCTTCTATCGAGAATCTATCTTCTTGCTTCTGGGTCACAGTGAGTTTTTTGTTGCAATCCTTTGAAAGACTCAGTCCTATAGGCTAATTGGACAAGGACAACCCATGTCTGGATACTATCTCCACCCTACGAGAAGGAGTGTATCAGATAAGACCAACGCCCCTTCTCCAGACAAATGCGTAACTTGCTACATCTCTACCTGCACCTTTGGGACAACCATGACCTGGATGACTGAGAATCTCCATAGGCATCCAATGGCGCCTGTCATCTGTTATCCTAACCCAGGGGTGTCAAACTCAAGGCCCAGGGAGGGGCCAGATCCGACCCGTGGGGTGCTTAGTTCTGGCCCGCGGGACCGCCCTGAAAATAATGAAGGATCAGCCCGTGGTGCCTCTGCTAGAGAAAACGCAGGCCTCCCGAGCTCCGTCTTTGCTGGCAGAGGGTTGCAGGAGGCTGTCCCAGCCAAAAACGGAACTTGGGAGCCCGTTTTCTCTGCTAGAGCACTTGGGCCCCTGACGCCCCCGACATGAGTGACATCGAGCTGGCCACGCTCACCCCGGCCCCCAAGGTCAAACACAACCCTGATGGGGCCCTCAATGAAATCGAGTTTGACACCCCTGTCTCTAACAAGATCATCTCCTTTTGTTTCTGTTTCCAGAAAGTCGAATATACCATGGGCGATAGTTCGGATGCCCCTAGTCGGAAGGAGCTCACCTCTGAAGAACTCTGCAGACAACTAGATAAGCTATTAAAAGAAAATGCCAATAACCAAAGAATATTTGATTGGATTGAGGTGAGGAATGTGTTCTGACCTAGGCCTCTTGATTAAAGTAAACCAAACAAACGGCGTGTAACAAACCTCTGTTTATTTCCAACGGCCGTAAATTAAGTCTATTCAGAGCCGTACTAAGTCCCCAACAAGGTTATTAACCAACCTTTATCTTTCTTGGCCCACTGCCAAAGTCCTAATTGGCAAGGAGCTGCTCAAGGTCAAACAAATCACGGAGGCCGAACAGAGCTGCTGAGATACACCAACTGACATTGAACGAAGTTGCTTCCTGCAACAAACATCTCCATGTGCTTCCTTCTTATGTCCTATGGGAAGAACCAATCATCTTCAAGCCTTACTCCTGAGTAGCTCTTTTTCTCCTCAGCTGTTTTTGCCTTCTGGCAGCTCTGCGCATACATGCATTGGGGATAGTCTCTCCCTGTTCCTCTGTCTCACTCCAATCAGGCCCTGCAAGCTCCGGCACACCACGCCCAGATGGCCCTGGCCCCATCTCTGCCTCCGATGCAGAGACCCCGTCCGAGTCCTCCCTAGACTCCAGAGCTGAGCCATATTCCTCTCCGCTGTCCAACTCATCTGCCATCTCTGCAGGCTGCCAGTGAACCACAACACCTTGGCTAAAGTGAACAGTTTATAAATAATTGTATAAATAAAAGTCATAATGCTGTTTGTTTTCTATAATCTCTTTAAGAAAATATAGGTGTCCTTCTGCCCAAAGAAATCAGTAGACCATATAATTTTTTTCTAACATACACACCACACACAAACACACAATATATTTACCAAAGGGTTCACAAAAATGTATACAGTATACCTTGGTACTTGACTGCTGTGAAACTTGTTGAATTTGATACTTGATGCATTATAACATAAACATTTCATCCCAATACTCGTTTGTTTGGTAGTCATTGCACAAGCTAGAATTTGTCAGTGTTATGCCTCGTGACTCACTACCCTTTCCAGCTGATACAAAGGTAACGTTAGTCACATGATTTGTTTGGTATTTGATAGTTTTAGTACTCGTCATGCCTCCCGGAACAAATTATCAAGTAGCAAGGTACCACTGTAAAACAATAAAGTGGGGTTGTGGTAGGGAGTACTAGTAGAGGTGGGTTCCTTCCGGTTCTATCCGGTTCTATAGAGTAGGTAGTAATTCCACAGTGATGTCATGGAGCCGGTTCTGTTGGTGGCTCCATTTTGGATTTTGCTTCTGCACATGTGGCAGTTTTTGACTGCCGCACGTGCACTTGGTCATGTGCTTTGCGCATGCACTGAAGGCGCAACCCTGAGCGAACCGGCAGTAAGAAGATTCAGAACCTACCTCTGAATACTAGGATTTAAAGTTGGGTCTGCTAAGCAGACCATCTGGTTCTGTTATACAAATGAGGCAAAATAAATATTGAACAACAAATTTTCATCTACCTTCTTTTCTTCCTTATTTGCTCTACCTCAAAAATTTGGGCTACTTGTCCTGCGGAATATACAGAGAAAGGGTTGTGATATAGAAACAAAGCTCTGAATTCAAGCTTTAACTTTGTTATTTATCTGGATTGCTTAACATGATGCAATATGTTGTCATAGAAGGAATCTTGGGCTTAATGGGCTGTGACATTTTAGCTGTAGTGTTATTTTAACAAAATAATCTCCTCCAGTCTTTTTAATATTGTATGTTACAACATATTTGTGGCAGGACTGACATGGATAGAATAACACTGATTGGGCTTGATAGCTGTAGCAAAGCTAGGCTACTACAATATTATTTAATGTATTTTGGATTCCTTTTAAGGAAAAGGAAAATTACAGTGTGTGAATAATTGTAATGCTTAAGGCTAAAAATGTTTGCTTAGCCTTTAATATGCTGTAATTTTCAGCAGTAATATTTGGTTGGATTTACACTTGGTATAGGACTACTAAAATGAGTGGGAATTAAAGTACGTAAATTTTGTTTATTTCAACGACTATAGTCAAAACAAGATTATGTTTATATCAAAGTAGTTTTATTAACTGTACTTTCTTTTTTGAATAAAAAATGCTATGCCTTATAGTCTATATTAAAAGAAATAGAAGAAATATAATAAACCATGCATCATTGTTTAACAAATTCAGTGTTAGTCTAGCTGTTTTCTGACATTTGTGCTAATTTTATATTTAAAATGAGTTTTAACACATTTATGTTTTATATACATCCATGGTCTTGCGTGGAAACCTAGGGTAAAAGTATTGTTTCCTTTGGGTTTCCTTTATATTGCCCAATGAGAACACAGAAGAATGTCATCTAAAACTATTTCTGACAACTCAGTTTGTCCTTATTCATTAAAGTATTATTTACTTTTTCCACATGCAATTGAGCATGGAGGTAAAATAGATTTTCAAATGATGCAAAGCACTACACAGTTTATTTTATGTGCTTTGCAGTAACTAAGTTAAATAAACTGCCCATTGCTGCGTATCATTGTGGCACACTTCCAATATGACCATAGATTTCAAAAAGTTACATGTTAGCATGAAAAGTTATAAAAACCATGCAATGTGGACTGTGTGAGTTATATCACAATGCACACTGATTTTAGATCAGCTAAATTTGTGATAAAGAGAAGGCTTAAAATAATTCATTTGGAACTTTCATTAAGAATTCATGATAAACCAGACATCGCTGAAAATGCAGGGATGGCATTGCAGCAAAGATTGGTGATCAGGCAGCAAATTCTCTCCAGAAAAAGGAGATTGTGAGATTGGCCACTTGTATTCTGGACAGCTGCTTCTTATGAATAGATGCAGGAACTGAGGGTTTTGTGGTTGTCGGGAGTGTGGAGCTGCTGGAAGTCAAGATATTTCAGTCAAGCTCATAGCCATAATAGTACATGGATATAAGGTTTGCTGAGTCTTGTTTTTTAATTATTATTAAATTTATTGGCGTCCTTCTTATGGATTGAGGCAACTATGATCATGTTTGGAAATTGTTTTTCAGCCATTAGCAACCTTCAAAAAACAGGTTTTATAGCACAAGTTAAGTCTCCTTCAATTCTAAGCAAACAATGTTTTGAATTTCTTATATTTTTAAGGAATTTTTCAAAAATATTTTTTAAATAAGCAGCAAAAGGATGATTAAATTGGTTTTGAAAAGATTGAAACTGATTTGAAAGTGCATTTAAAAACCAGAGGTTACAAGAATGAAATGAAAAAATAGACTATACAGGATATACAAATAAAACCAGCTGATGTCTTAATAATAAAAAGAAATATATAGGTAATGAACTAAAAGAGTGATCTGGATTTACAAAATAAGGTTTTGAAAGATTTCGTGAGAAGGGACAAAGAAAAAAAATGAAAAAAACCTTCAAGTTCTAAGACATTATTTGAAGGGATTAAAGGTTGTTAAAAGTAAAAGGAAGGAAAATATAGTTGATTCATCTGGCCAAGGTTAACATAAATTTGTTTTATATCTGGTGGTAACCCTTAATGGACTTTTGCTGACCAGAACTAAATGACAAATGTTACAGAATGAAAGTATTCTACATCATTTCATAGTAGGCCTCTAAGTTAAACCATACAGATGATAAGAATAGCAAGGCATTGTTAGTATTATCTTAAATAATGAAGGGATTTAAAAATATTTGTGAATTTTGAGATGATATAAATAATAGCATATTAACTATTTTACATTGCTTTATGATTTGTTTGAAGTTCATGACTACTTACTGGTATAGTATCAGCTACATACGTGTTCCTACTCTTTTACGAATGCAATATTATTGTTCAGATTTGACTGTAAAATTCCAATCCTGATCAAGGGTCAAATACTTGATCCTGAAATTTAGAACAGGCATCTTACTCTTGCTGATATGCTGATATGATCATTTTAATCCAACCATTTTTTGTATTGATTCAGAAAATTGGTCCATTATAGTTACCAAATGTTTAATAATACAAATTTAATACATGCTTATCCTAACTAATCAGTGTGTAGAGAAATAAAAAAAATCAATAGTTATTTTTTTAGAACAAAAAATCCTCCAGAAAGTTTCTGTAAATTTTCACTATCTTTTTCTCTTTCTTGTACTCAGCATACATGCATTTCCACCACACGAAACAAATCATTGTTAAGTTGAACAGGCACAACAAATTTCAGTGCAAAAGTAATTTTTAAGAGAAAATGGTTAAGCCTTGAAGAGAAGGGCTTAGATTGAAATGGCCATCTCAGCCATAACTGCAGTATATAGTATTGCTGCTGAAACACTAATAAAAAGGTAAGCATAGTGGATATTTGTTGGATTACTTTTACCATGGTCGACAGTAAACCTGTGATTGCTTTTCCAGAACTCCAGGAGAAGAAAAGTAATGTCTATATGTAAGGAGACTTTATGTTGAATTTTATCAGAGATGCTGAAGTGTAAAGTATGTCAGCAGTATTCCTGAATTATGTAAATTTTTGTGGTGGGTTTTTTGTTTCTATTTTTGCTTCCAGAATGACAGTTGTCTTTTAAAAATAAGGAAAGCCCAGTGAATTTTTATATAACTACCTTTTTAAAAAACTTAAAGTGAGAAATCATGTTTTGCCTTTTGTATGTTGGGTGGAAAAACACCTTTCAACTCTAGCAACACAATATTGTAGTGGTAAAATGTATCATTGCTTTGGTTCACATATCGTATTAAACTGTTATTTCTTTATCCGCTTTCTGTTGAATAAACTATAGTTGCCTAACTCACATATGACACTGAATGGATGGACACATCATTTAAGCCATATATACTGTTATGGCTTAAAACAACTCAAAGTTGAGCATGCTCCAGGTTAATGGAAATACGACAACAGCTGAAATCACAATGGGATAAAGCCAGCTGTCAGGAAATTTGCAATATTATTGTTATGGTTATGTTATAAATGGCATGCATAGTACTTCTGTCTCTCATTTCAAAACCACAGTAACCCTGTGGAATAGGATAGGATGACAGATAATGTCTGATCCAAAGTCACCTGGCAAACCCTAATTGTTGAAGGTGGACTTGTGCAAGAACCCAACGCTATAAATTCTACCAACCTTCTACAACCAGACATTTTCTAAATGTGCTGATCAATCCTACCCAAATCTGGATTACGACATGTTAGAGGTAGCTGGAATAAGCACAAAGTAGTGCCACATGGTGTATGAAATGGGCAACATGATCACATTAATTAAAAAAGAGCTCATGCTCAAGGTCATGTATCTCAGCACATTGATATAATCTCAGTCAAATTAGCAATGCCATGCAACAATAATAAAGCGGTAAATAACAAACCACTTAACCAAAGTGGGTTTTTTTAGGTTTCAGGGATGATAAATAAATATTTAAATTTGAAACATGCAACCAACTTTTATTTGAGAAGTTTCTTTAGGAAGTGACAATCTGTTTTTGTGAAGAATTGTCATTTTTGCATAAGCAATTAATGGGAGCTACACCGGGGATAAGAAAACAATGAGCAGGATTAGAATCAAGGAGGGATTTTTTTAAATTAATATATATTTCACCCTCCCTTCAGAATGTAAGAGAAAAAGAAAGAGACAGGAAAAAAAAACAATTTTAATTTCATAACAACCTTGTCAGGTAGATTGATGTTAGACATTGCTAACAGAAGGGATATGACAGAGTAAGGATTTGAACCATGACCTTAATTGAGCACTCTAGACTACCATATTCCACTGCTATACTCTTTGATATCCATTTTAAAAGTAGCTTGACCTATCTCTCTGCCATTGAAACAACTGATTTCTCTGCCTGAAACATGAAAATAATTTTGAAAAACTGAGTCCACATCAAGTAGGATTGAGGGCCATTGGTAGCAACCTTTGCTTTACTGCTTTATAGTATGTGTGTGTGTGTTTACACATATATATTCTTATATAAAGGTTTTTTTTAAAGAAAATCAACAAATGGCAACATTTGCAAGATGACAAAGTAAAGAGAAGATACAATATTGTTCCATGAACGGAAAACAAAATCCATCAATCACTAATATGATCATTGAAATAAAGCAATGTGTTATTGCTTTATAGCATTTTCACCAAACTGTATAACTTTGTATTTGGCATATGTCCAGACTTGGATTTGCAAGTTTAAATGAAGGCTGAAAGGTTTGTGGTTATATTTGATGGTTTCAGACCAAATTCCTTTACAAGTCTTTATCCAACTCCATTACAAAAAGACAATGCAGTTGTACCCAGGAAGAATGCTGGAGTCTAGCTCCATATCTGAAAAAACATTCACAGTAAAAGAGATAATATATCTAATAATGGTTTGTTAACATCACTTTGTTTCATTTAAATGCTAGAAGTAGTCTTCATAATAGCCTGTTTTAAGTGATAAAATAATCTGATAAGTATTAACTTCTAACTTTGTTTGTTAATTATTAATGAATAATGCTAAGGATACATGGCAGAGGCATAATTTATCTGGGTTTTTTTAGAGAGAGAAAGAAAATATTCAAATTGACTGTGCAGATTTTGCTCTACAGGAGCTTTCCATTAAGAATGCATTTAGTTAATGGAGACATATGGCATCCATAATGCACAAAATCCCAAATGGTATTCTTGGTCTCCTCTGATTGTAATAAAGAAATAAAATATCTATAATCCTTTGCAATATGTGATATTGTAGATGGTGATGTGAATTACCTTCTAATTACTCAAAACTAGGAAGTTATTGCTTCACACAATGCACTGTTAGGGGTATGCTGATCAGTATGCTGCAACTGGGAGTCATGAAGTAAAACTGCGTAGAGTTAGGTATAAATCTGGTCTTCCACTTTTGAAATGCATTTTCTGGATTGCTACAAAATCTTCATCATCTAAGATAAAAGTTGATGGTAATACTGGAGCAGCACCAAAAGATAGGTGCAATGACATTTCTTTTTTTAAGGAATCTTGTCTGGATAGATACCTGTCAAATACTATTAATATTACTTAACACTAAATACTTTATAGCTTAGGAAAACATGCAGAACATTTTCAATTTCAGATTTTATCATTGAAGCAGTTATGCTTTATGAGATTTATACAATTTCAAAAATCTCAGATTTTGGGGCAGAATAAAAAAAACTAATTTAGGATAAATGCTGCAATAGCTTTTTGCTTGGGTGTCAGTGCTCACATCTGGTTCTTCATGGGCGAGAAGATAGTCTTTCCTGTCAGAATATATTCTTCTCCCCCTATTAGCCTTTCAAGGAGGATTTTCTGAAATCCTCAGGAGATTTACTCAATCCCAACATGGTTTAATGGCAGAGGTGGGTTCCTGCCAGTTCTATCCTTTTCTATAGAACCAGTAGTAACATGGCGATGACATCATGGAGCAGGTTCTGTTCATGTCTCCGTGGGCTAATTTTTGCTTCTGTGCATGTGCAGAAGCTAGTTTTTGATTGCTGCGTGCGCGCACTTTTCATGCACGCATATGCAGCACAACCCTGAGCGAACCGGCAACAAAAATATCTGAACCCACCCCTGTTTAACAGGGCAACATGGTGCAAATACTTTCTAATAGGGACAATTCCAAATAAAGGTTGAGGAATGGTGAATGCGACATTTACTTTCCTGTCTTTCACTTTTATGAATACAATTGTATTACAACTCCTCCTCTTGAACCTCCTGAAATGTAGAATCAAAGGGCAGGAACTAATGCAGACAAAATCATGTTTTTTTCTATGATAAAGTTAATAAAAATGGATTTTTCTTAAAAACAAAAGAAGAACTAACCCAGTTGAGCATTTTTTTTCAATTTATACTTGGTTGTAATTATTATTTATTCCTCACTGGGTAGTGTACATTCCTTCAGAATTATATTAGATAGTGGTAATTCTTGCTATTTCTTCACTCTATTATTTTTGTTGAGAGAACCAATTCTGGACTACAGAAAAATGAATGACTAGTGTCAGCAAAGAGATACAGAACCATATAACTCTATGCTGCATAGTCATTTGTATTTTTGAAGACCAGTTCTCTGTGTCTTAATCTTTTCAAAACCCATCCCTTCCAAAAAAATAAAAAAATAAAATAAAATAAAAATATGTATTTTTCTCATGATTGTTTTTGGATTGTAATGCAAGTCAGATTTATAAGCAATGTACTTTTTGATCTTTTGAAACCATTCAGCTTGATTTTTTTCATTATTAAAATTCTGTTTCCTTCTTTCAACTTATTATTGCATCTGCCATTCATTTGTGTCCAAAAACAATATCAAACTTTTCACACTTCCACAAGAATTCTTTGTTAATTTTTGTAAGTTGTGGATTTAACCACAATTAATTACTTTGAGAGAAAGGAAGAAATGCATATTTTCTAACCACAAAATGAATATATTCAGTAGTTTGTTATTAAACCGTAATGGGAATGGCTTTGTGGGTAAAAGGAAAGTTGTTTTCAAGCAATATAAATTTTGTGAATTCTATCTGTTATGAAATCAAGTAAGTTTATTTTTAGATATTTGAAATTTGACATGAATAATACTTGACAAACTCAACCTCTGAACTCAAGAGACCTTCAGAGGCCTTGGCTTCAGACTGCGGTTACTAAATGCTAGGTCAGTCTCTAATAAGGTCTCCTTCACTGTAATTTAATCACAGTTGAGAGGGCCAAACTGGCATATATTACTGAGACGTGACTGGGACCAGATTGGGGGGAGTCCCCTTTTGAAATGTGGTCAACTGACTTTTGGGTATGGCATCAACTGACACCTTGGCAATTGTCATCTGAGAGTATCTTAAAGATTTCAGGGTCTCTGCTCCATAAACTGCCAGATGTGAGACTGAGTTCATCAACCTGGGCTCTGGGGACCAGTTAGAGTGGTCTGCCCTGGCAATTAAAGGAATCTGATGGGTGTCAGAGGGAGCTGATGGTTTTTCTTACTGGACTACTGCATAGTCCATCTGAAGTCCTATTGTCCACTTGGAGTAAGAGGGATGCTAAGGCCTTGACTTGGGTTGAGCTTATGTAACCTCTTCCCTCTCATAGGTCCCATCGTTGTCTGGATGAATCGAGGGAGATGAAATGAAAGATGTCCAGGATGTTGCTAGTGCACAACAAGGGATGACTTTGATCAAACATTGATTAGAGTTGCTATTAAGGCCTAACTGATGATAATGATAAGAGTGGTGACGTAGAAATACAGCCATCAAGAGAGTCACCTGAAACAAGGCTGTGGGGTAGCTATTGTGTTTGGTGGCTGTATGCAATAGTGTGCTGTAGTCTTGAACAGTTTAACAATCAGCTTGTAAATGCTTGCAAGAGCCAATTGTTAGATTTTCAGAAATTTTGTGAGCTGACTGAGAGCAAAACTGAGGTGATACCTAGTGTGCTATCAGTTATTTGGAGCCATAGCATGATAGCAGCAGTGGAATTGGCAGGAGTGATTGATACACATGTATCAAAACAACTCCTCAGAATCAGTGGGAATTAGCTGGCATATACATTTAGTAAGTTATTATTAATGTCAGCATAGACCTGGCTGCATATAAATATGATTTTGAGCCTGTTTCTACCTTTATTCCATTCAGGCTATTGCAGCTCTACTTACAACTATTTTAAAAAGTATTTAGGTGCAAAATATTGATAGGAGTTTAAATGCAATGGATAAATATAAACTTGACAGCACTGCAAATACGAAACTGCTTTTTTTGAGCCCATGCAACCTCTTCTCTCTCATGAATCCCATCATTTACTGTGTTCATGGATAAATTGCAATGACTGGACAAACTCCCCAACCACAATGTTAAGGATGAGAGCTAAGCTAGGAGAGAGAACTGTTTTTCTAGATGTTTCTTTCTGTTTCCTGAATTCTGAGGAATTCTAATTATATAATAGGATATGGACCATTTGCTAGCCAGATTGTTTTCTTGATGCAGTTGAAGACATTCTATCAGATGTACTCAGAAATCAGTTAGTCTTATCATTACACTATGCCAATAATAGTATAAGAGAACATTAGAACAAGATTCAGTGGTCCATCTGCATTTGAAAGACAAAATTCACTTTTGTGTAGACAGCAAAGTCCACATTCTAGATAGAGAGGACCAATGATTTGAAAGAGGGGTAAAAGAGGCCACCTATGTTAGAATTCCTTCAAAGGGAGGGAATATGACACTAGCATAAATGCATTAAACCATATTCATGAATAATGTTTTTATTCCTTAGTTGTGCTTCCAATAAGTCAATCCTAACCAACTTTATTAAGCATTCTCTAAGTCTTCAGCACATAAAAATATTTTTGTACTAACTATAAATCACACAATATTAATTTTGCTTCATTTAAATTAAAGGTTTGCCATTCAAACTCATTACTCTAACAAATTGCATAAATCTTGATTTTATCTACTTCCTTTAATTTCTTATACAAAAAAGGTTACTGACTAAACATACACAAACCCTGAAATCTTTATGCAATTTTTGAAGGGCCAAAAGCCCTTCTTGAAATCCAGAAAGCTCTATGAAACTTTAGAAGAGCCAAAAGCAACCAAATGACATAAAATGAACAACAAATGTTTAATTTAAATAAACTTTCATACATTGTTTTTTTTTAAGTCAATAGAACTTTTATAAACAGCTTTTTCAAAACTGAGTAGATTCAAAATTATTGATGATGATGATAATGATGATGTGAGAAGTTGAATTTGGTACCATCATAAAATTGAAATGCTATTTTAAACTGGAATTATTGCAGAATATAAGAATTTTAAACCAAATAATTTCCAAATGCAATCTAATATGATATATTAACTGCAGATATTAAAAGTGATAAACAGGGTTCTTAATAGTTGCCAGAGTTTTCTATGCAGTTATATAACCAATCTCAAGTAGGAACTGAAAAAGAGCTGTATTATGATGTTCCTTACCACAGTCAATCACTGACAGTAGGCTGAATGGCCAATAAAAATCCTGAAGAAGAATGTTAACCAAACTATTCAAAATTTAATTGGACAGTTCCCTGTGTTTGCTTCAAACTTAATTCATAAGGCCAGTGGCTACTCTTCCCTTCCCAATGGGGTGTGTGTGCTGAATTTAAGAAGCTTTTTCAGGGTTTTTACATGGTATTTACTGTATATGGTAAAATTTCTTCTTTAACGGGAGCCAGTTTGATGTTGCAGTTAAGGAATCAGGCTTGAAACTGAGAAGCCCTGAAACCCTGTCTTAGGCATGAAACTAACTGGGTGACCTTGAGCCGGTCACTTTTCCTCAACCCTAGGAAGGAGGCAATGGCGTCACTTCTGAAAAACCTTGCAAGAAAACTGCAAGAAATTGTGTAGGTAATCATGAGGAGTCAGGACTCAAAAGGCACTAAAAACAAAACAAAACAACCCACAACCCTTCTAGGACAGTTTTTGTCCTGTGTACCCAGTGTATTACTTTGTGGTTTTTTCTTTTCTTTTCAACAGTTGCTCTGTATATTAAAGATTTTGCCATATGAATACAATGCCTAAACAAAAACATTGCTTGTTTCTAGGAACCTCAAAGCAAACTCAATGCTATAAATATCTGGTTTCTTTTCATCTTCTGAGTTCAGTGTTGTGCCCTCAAATTCAGGCTAAGTGTATTTTCTCTTCTCTGTTTGTTAAAGGATAAAATCCATATTCAAAGGCCACTGTACTCAAGTCAGAGGCCCTTTTGTTTTACCTGATGACAATAGCAGATAAAATCAAAGATTTACACTGCACTTCTAGTTTATCATGACTTTTGGATGTAGATGGTAGCAATAGTAGTACAGTAACCTGACTTTAGCAATTGCTACAGCGACACATGGCTTATTCTGAGTCAAGTCATTGACACATCTAATCAAGTATTATCCATACTGATTGAAAGCAGCACTTGAGATTGTTTGAGAAAAGTATTTTCATTCTTTGCAGGGGAGGCTGGGAATTGAATTTCTGCATTTAAACCTTGTGCTCTACTACTGAGCTATAATGATTCCACCATTTGCTTTCAATAAGAAATAAATACAGGAGTGCAGCAAAAAAGATAATTCTGCATGGCTGGAGAGAAATTACTATTCTTAGCTTAAAATCTTGGAAATGTGTTCACTCTCAGCCTTTGAATTAGGCCTTTATTGATGAAATGGAATGACTGATCAATATAACCCCATGAGGGCAAAATTTAATGTGTTGTTTAAAAACTGAGTTGCTTCTATATACAGTATTAGTTGTATTTTTTTCTTGCCTTCTGGTTTTTTTTTCTGTTCAAATTCTCTTTTATATATTTTATTTTGTATTTTATAGTAGGTTTTACTTTGTCCTTTTCTTGTATATCATAGCACAGAAGTTAAAAAAACAAATATGTCTTCTCTTGCCTGTCAACATATTTCACCATCAATTTGCAGCTTGTACTGCTGTTCTACAATTTAATTCAATAGTTAATTTTTTAATTTGTCAGTATACACATTTCCTTCCTTCCTACCCCCCACCCAACCCTGA
>JANHFT010007400.1:0-11118 GCA_032467955.1 Pseudoxenodon macrops
ATCTTGAGCTGAAGTCAATAAACGAGATCTGATTGTCACTGAGCCTCCAGTCTTCATTCACTGTGCGATCTAACAGTTACCTTAAACAGGACTAGCAAAGGATGCTTAGTAGATACAATAAAAGCTACACACACATGCACACACATTTCACCATCCTGATTACTATGAAATAATCCTAAACATGGCCTTTTACCCATGTTTGATCAGGTGTACTTTTCACATTCTTCCAGTGGCACTCTATAGAGTTTTTATTTCTTAGAACTCTTTGATAAACCAATGTGCTTTCATGATTCATGTACAGGGAGAGGCCACACAATGCAATCCAAGGCCCCTTTATTGATATTCAAGGATATCACCAAAGCTTTGGGTGAATTACCATCCAGATCCTCAAGGAGAATCTCAAAATCCCTCTGGAAATCTCTGGAAATATAGACTCCCTGGGATGGTTGACACCAAGTGAATTGGAAGGTGAGCGAAGAAGGATCTGTCCACAGCAATCACTGGTGGCATTTTCCTCCAATGCCAAGTTATGTTGTAACTGCCCCAAGTGGGGAGGGGAGACAGATCCAGAAGGTGATCCCTGCTATATATTAGGTTCTCAAAGATTTGGGATATGTCTATAATTGATCCATCCATGCAGACCATAATCTCTGAGCTGGCCCTTGATTCAATGTTGCCTAGCGAGAACTAGAAATCTTTGTAAAATAACACTCACGGAATCCACCAGGTCAGCCAGGGATAATGCTGAGCAGCAAGGAAGGCAGTACACAAGAGATAATTCTGTTGTCTAAGGTACAACTTTAAACATAGGATTTAATATCCAGTTATCTGAGGAGTAGTGTCTCTGAGAACCATCAATGACTCACTGATGACAATGGGTACCATTCCTTTGAATATTTAAATTATCCAAGCTCGGTTTCTAGAAGGAAACAGTTTTGAGAAGGGAACATCTCCTTCTGGGCCCAGCCAGTGGTTGGTTTTACATGCCAGGTTGACTCCTTATCCCCACTAAAATGGTAGGTGAAAGACAATTTATTGTAGACTGAATTGGCATTTAAAGACAGCGTCTAAAGGGCCTCCCAAAAATCTGCTAACCAGCAATTGAAGTTGGAAACTACAAACATTAAGGAAAATGATGAAGACATCCACTGCCAAAGAATCAAAGAGAGCAAGGATAGCAATAGCAATAGCACTTAGACTTACATACCACTTCACAGTGCTTTACAACCTTCTCTAAGGGGTTTGCAGAGTCAGCATATTGCCCCCAACAATCTGGGTCTTCATTTTACCCAACCTCGGAAGGATGGAAGGCTGAGTCTACCTTGAGCTGGTGAGATTTGAACTGCCGAACTGCAGCTAGCAGTCAGCTGAAGTAGCTTGCAGTGTTGTACTCTAACCACTGCGAGGTTAGAGTGCAGCACTAGGAGGATGGTTGCATTACCCCAATCCCACTCTCGCCAGAGATCATCAACAAGAATGACCAATGAGATTTCGGTTCAATAACCAAGCCTGAATCCTGATTAAAAAGAGTCCAGATAATATGCTTTATTCAGGAGTCAGGACCCTCTGAAGCTGTCAAGCAGCCACATTTTTCACCACTTTCCCTAAAAAGGGAAGATTGGAAACAGGATGAAAATTGTCCAAGCAGGTGGGTTGAAGTGATGGCTTTTTAAGGAGGGGGTGAGGCAGGGCCACTTTAAAAGGCCTGGAAATATCCCCTCCTGTAGTGATGTGTTAATCACTGCCTGAATGTACCTGCCAGTCACTGTCTTGGAGGCTTTCACCATCCAAGGAGGACAAGGATCTGATAGGTGATGGCACTAACACCATCGAGGACCTTGTCCACTTTCTCAGGTTCAACAGTGTCGAACTGTTCCCAGATAACAGGGCAAGGCTACTACTCCCAGGTTCTTGCACAATCTTGCTCCACACATGGGAATGAATTTGAGTGACATTGTCTGTCAGAGGTTGAACAAATTCTTCTGCACAGCCCTGAAGATGATCACCTGAGCCCCCCTGTCCCAGGAGGGGCCAGATGATCTGGAATAGGGCCACCAGGTGACACTCTGAGGACAAAATAAGCAAGAAGTAACCAAGCTGTTACCCACTCTTACCATCACAAGGTAGGCCTTAATAGCACCTCTATGTTTTGTCTGGTTGGAGTCATCCTTCGTTGATTCCTAGAAGGGCATAGTTCTGTTAGGGGAACTTCCTCTTCTTTGCGCACCCAGAGATTGGTTCTATATGCCAGGGTGACTCCACAACCCCACTAAAATGGTGAGTGTGAGACTATTTATTGTAGACTAACTTGGCATTTAAAGGCAGTATCTGAAGACCAGGGCCTCCCCAAAAATCTGCTAACCAGCGATTGAAGTTGGTAAAGAGTAAGGAAAATGATGTAAATATGTACATGCATCTTGCTATGAAATAGTGTTAAGGCTCTTCTTTTCCTTTTCCTTTTGATTTTGACAACCGGCATAGTGTTGCGATGTTCCGGCATATTATGTACACTTGCGTTAACTTTTTTGTAACATTATCAGTACCTGAGGAAACTCCAAAAACACTGATTTGGTGTAGACGCCGGACAGACAAAAACAAACCCTTATTCACAGTACACAATGCAAGACACCATGTTTTATTTATTTTCCCATTCATATAGGACAGATTAAGAATATTACTGGGCAGCACATTCCAAATCGCTCTTCAATTCCAGGCAATTCACATCCAGTGCAATCAGTTGTGGCCAATGTTGTCATTGAGAAGGTCTCCAGTTGAAAGTGAACACTAACGGTTGCATTTGTCAGTGCCGCAACAAACGGCACGAACTCCTGCCTGTGGCACTGAACTCAGAAGTTGACATTCATACTGAGAACCGCACCTCTTGGCATACCTTAGTGGCTGGTATCCTACAGGGAAAAAAAAAAGACCTTGTGGTTGCTTATGGAAAAAATAAATCTAATGTTTCACTTCACCAACATTGTCCTTTGTTAACAATGGAAGCTCCTAGATAGATTACCCTTTCTTTATTTGGTGAGGAAGCTGGGCCAGGCATGCGGCACATCCACATTATTCCAAATTCTTGTTTCTTTCTTGTGAAAAACATGTTTCAACTGAACAGCAAGACTGAGACTGGGGCAAGGTGGTGAGATCGGAAAGTGATCTACCTGCTCTGCTGAAAACAACCCTGATATCTGACAAAGTCAGCAGGTTGTCTGGTAATGCATTGGCAATCCCACAATTAAGCATTTTGCTTGCACTATCATCAAAGTCTTGTAGAGGAACCTGAACTTGAAGTAATGAGTAACATTGCATAAATTGTTGATAAAAAATTGTCCCTTGCTGTTCTTCTTGAGCAACACTTGCCTTTGTTCCAGGGTCCAGATTAATCTAGTCAGTTCTGTTTGTTTGGATACCTGAGACACTAATGCAAATTTTGATGGGCAGTAGAAACTTAGGTATCCTATGATTCTTTCGGTCCTGAAAGGTACATCCCAGGCCAAACAATCCCTGGACAATGGCTGGCTCAATAACAATGATAACAATCTATTGCTTAGGTTCAGAGAGAAGTAGAAATAGAATCCAGCCCAGGACTCCTGGGCCTCTTGAAGTGAAGGCTATGACCCTTGCCTTGATAGAGCTAGTAAAGATCAGGACTTGGAAAGTAATATACTCTGCAACCACTTTCAGGAGAAAATCCAATCATCATATTGGAGGGAAAAAACATATATTTTTTAATTTGGGAAAACGGTTAACATACTGAGTTCATTTCAGATTCTAGCCAAGAGTCATTATGTTCCATGTTTGAAGGTCATTTATTTGATTCATTTATGTGTGGGATCTTCCAGAAGGTGACTCTATGTATTCCATCCATCTATTACTGAATAATGCTGCATACAGACTTTGAAAGAGGTGCTTTGCAACTGAAGGTGGAAAAATAGCATCCTTTACAGAGCTGCATCTTTTGTAAGTTTTGTGCAATTTGGAAACTTGGTATTTTCTCCCAACTGATTCCATCCACTAATGATTCTCCATAGCCTTTTTTCAAAGCTCATTGAAGTCTCCCTCTCCCAAAAAATTAAAAAAACTAAATATAATGATTTTTTCATACTATTATACTTACCAGTACCTCCAGAGAATATGGTCATACATTGGTCTTTATTATCAGCGCAGGTAGCTGTGCTAAAACACCTTCCTCCATTGGGACAATTATAACATACCAGAGCATCCACAGCTGAAAGAGAGGAGATAAAACAGCCACTCAACCTCTAATTTCCATCAGCTATTTTTAGCTAACATATTGCATGAATGAGATTTGCGAATAAAAATGCTGACAATTATTTGCATCAAAGACTTCAGAAATTTCAATATCTCAATTGCAAATTCAGTAAGATTTGAGAATTCAGACCTCTGTAAAAAATTTAAAAAAGGCAAACAGAAGACAGCTCTGCTAAAAGTGGAACTGCTGATCATGGCAGAATGAAAAGTCAGAGAGCAGATTACTCTTTGTAATTCCACTCCAGAAAAACAAAGGACTTGAGATCGCCCATAACAATTCCAGACAGTTCCTGCTTACAAGAGAACCACAGAACACTGTTGTCTGGTGTGTTTATGACTCAAGGAGAAGAGGGAATAGCCATCTTGCTCAAACTGTTAGAACATTGCATTTGCATATTTCCTTTTCAAAACATATTTAAAAATTGTTTGTTAACTGCTTTTCAGCTGTTTGGAACTTTGGACCAACAAGTCTAAAAACACCAGGTGAGTCTCCTACTCCTAGGGAAAGAACTGTTAAATACAAGTTTAAGATTTAAAAAAAAATAACAAACAGCAAAAGGATTATTACAATTTTGATTTGGAAACTTATAAATGGAATAAAGGTCCATACTGATTTGAAATAAGAGTTTGGAATTAATTGTAAGAATTCGTCCTGTGGGGAAATGCTTTTGCTTTGAATTCTTTTGATAGGATGGGACTTTGAAGCATGGGCAGTAGGGATAAATAGAACAAACTAAAGATTACAACCAAAGAGAAGAACACTTAAATTTGATTTGCCTTTTCAGAATGGAATAAAATATTTTAACATTGAACATGTTGAAGAATATTTTGGAACAATGGACCCAGAAGTTTATTTTAAGAGTTACTACTGATATAGATAGACTGTGTGAGATGGGATATGGGTGAAGCTTCTCTTTAGGAAGTTAATAACTTAAAAAGCAATGTATATTTTCTTTTGTTACACATTCTTCTGATTGTGTTACATGTCATACCATATTCACACAGGGGGCCAGGGAGGCAATTTATACATACACAAGTTTATGTGCCAAATATGCTGATGAGGAGAGGGGGGGAAACACAGATTGGAATCAGAATTGTACATTTACAACTTTCCTTCCTAGCAGATAAAAATTACATTGTTGTTATTTCTGATATCGTTTAAGAAATAGAGAAGGGATTTTAGACAGATGATCCATGGACCGATACTAGGTGGAGCCAATACATAGCCTAAAGCACAGTTTATAGTGAGAAGCAGGGGACAAAAACATTAAAAGCAAGAGATAAGGAAACTGTCATGTTTAAATAATATGCTTTGGGTTCTTTGACATTCCTTGATCATGAAAAGTTTAAAAAAGCCAATTCCATATTGCTTTAGGCAAGGCAGGAAAAAGATTCATCTTTGACTTAGCTCTGTTTTACACAACCCTTTAACTACTGGTTCTTGCAATTGCAGTAAAGCACCTGAATTGGACTCTGAGGAAAAGGAAGAGAGATTACGCTAGCTTATTATTGGGAAGAATAGCCTAGGAGTAGGCAGAATTGGCCAGTGCTGGCCATTGTGCCCCAAGTACCACCAAATCTCCTATTGATCTGAACCATGCTTCTGCTAGCTTCTGCATGTAGGACATCCCATCTAGGACCCAGGGGTGAAATCTAGCACATTCTGACAGGCTCTGGAGAACCGGAAATACCACCTCTGGCTGGCCCCAGAGTGGGGTGAGAATGGAGATTTTGCAGTATCCTTCCCCTGCCATGCCCACCAAGCCACGCCCACAGAACTGGTAGTAAAAAAAAATTGGATTTTACCACTGCTAGGACCTCTCAGTTTTAAGAGGAAGGGACTGGATGTGTGAAAGAAGAACAGTCAGTGTTGAGTGATCATGACTGATAACTTACCTTGTGACCAAACCATTACAGCAAGAACGCACACAATTATTTTTCTCATTGTGTTTCTGGAAACGGATTGCCTGCAATCAAGAGTTGGAAATCTGGGTCACTAGCTGTTCAGAGATTATATATTTTTAATTTTCACAAAATATTCTGTGTCCAAAGAACCTGGAAGACCCATCAAAATACATAACACTATTTAATATTCCAAGCTAATTGATATGTTAAGATCAATTAAACTGTATATCCTAGCAATACTATTATCTTAACTGTGCTTTACACTCGTCGTGACATTATGTTTTAACAATTCTCTATATTTATAATGGGAAATGCTCCTCATAAAAAGATCCTGTTTTTTTACATATTCAAGGTAGGAAAGTGTAAGCCTACAGCCTAGCCAGTGTTAATAGATGCTGAAACATGTGGTCCACTAGCATCTGGAAACACTGCAACTGCCTTCCCTATTTCTTGCTATAGTATTTTTTTCTAATATATTCAGGTTAAGGAATATGAAATAATTCAAAATAATACTAATAATCATAAGCAAAATTAAAACCTTCTTTTCTTTGGTATAATAAGCTTAAGCCTCTAATTTAGAATATAAGATATATAAGTAAGAAATCTTACCTTTAGACAGGTGAGGTAAAACCGAGGTATGGTTTGGTAGCTGATGGTACAACTGCAAGTATATATATAGAGAGGTGCTTTCTCCTCTCCTCCCTCTTTTTTTTCTCTGATTTTGGAAAGTTCTTGGGAAATTTTTACTCTAAAATCCCTTGTTCTGCAATAATTGTGACGTAGGAGTTTTTTAACAGAAAGGGAAATCCATTTCCTACTCAATGGGTAAATAACTTTGTAAGGATCATAATACAATGTTCTGGACATGCAAAGCAGAGTCCATGCTGCAGCCAAGTGGTTTTGTTTATTTATGGAGTAAGCTGACAAGCTATCAAGATGTCAAGATTACTACTGAATGATTCTTTGTTCCCAATTGCACAAAATGAAAATATTTCCTCCACCAAGTACTCTAAATATTTGTTCTGTTAAATATATACTGTGGGAAGAATTTATAAATTTGTATATGTTAGATCGCACAGTGAATGAAGACTGGAGGCTCAGTGACAATCAGATCTCGTTTATTGACTTCAGCTCAAGATAATCCGGACTGCCTGCTGGGCCTGGGGAACCCTCTTTTATGGGATTCCCCTGGCTTGCAGGCAGACAATTCCATTGGCTGGGAAACTCCGTCGCTAGTTAGCCAACCAGCGACGGGCATGTATTTCTATTCAAATGGAGGTGGCAGTAATCACCCTTAATGGGGCTCAGGATATGCAAGGGGATTAGGCAGAACACAACAGAACCCACCTCTGCCCCCTGCCAATCGGTAACTGTGCCTTTTTAAAGAAGATTTGGGGCCACATTAGCTGGTAGATCAGGTTCTCAATTACAGATCTGTAGGTAGTAAGATCATAATAGATGATCATTAGATCTATTCTGCTACACGGACTAAGAGATACTAAAAGCTATTAGGTGGTTGACTATTTGAAGGGTCCTTTTCTATGGGGCAACCTACACTCTGAAATGTTCCTCCCCTAAAAATCAGGTGTGTGTGTGTATGTGTGTGTGTGTATTTTTACATTTTTTAAGTGCCTGTTGAAAATTCCCCATCCAGGCCTTTCCAGTGTGCAGATTGGAAAAAACAATATCTCTCTGCCTCTTCACTCAATATATTTATTGAATATTGTTTCATATATTTTAATGTATTGTTTTATTGTATCTTTTATAGTTATTGTAATTACATTGCAACCATTACACTGGATTATATAATAAAATTGCCATTATATTATAATTTATTTCTTTGGCTTACAAACCGCTTCCTATGCTAAACTGATTTATTATTACTTTGTTTGAGAATCTTATTACAAACCAGTTTGATATAGAAAGTAGTATGTAAGTCAAATAAACAAATACATGCTTATATGAATACAAAGTGATAGGCAATACGGTACATGTTTATATAAATACAAAGATAGATATATATGTGTGTGTGTGTGTGTGTGTGTAGGTGTAGGTGTAGGTGTAGGTGTAGATGTAGATGATCAGAGCACATTTTGATTGCCCTAAATGCAATTCGATTATCTCTAGAAATAAAAAAACTCAACATTTCTCCCCAGTGGAGTCAGTATACTAAGAATTCTGAGAATTACAATCTTAACCAATTTGAGGGACAGTAAATTAGGGAAAATTAGTGTCAGCTCTTATTCAGGTGCTTAGAGCTCATTTAATGTTCATAAGATATGCCTCCTCCCTCCACAGGACACCTGAAAGTGTGATTTGTTCACTGAGAGATCCATTTTAACTTGATTCATGTTCTCTTACACGCTGTTTCCAATGGGGAAGAATTATGTGATTCAGCCTCAAACACCAGTGAAGTGTCTCTACGACAAAATATCTGTGATATCTGAGCATACCTGCTCTTTCACCACAAGAATTTGATTTCTATCTTATGTGCCTCTGGGGCTTCACTTCAACTCTCTGGGTTAGAAACGGGAACAAAGTGACTTTTTTTACTGGGCTGCGCAGAGTCGAACATGATACACGTGAGAAATAATAAGTCACAGTAGAAATCTAGATGTTTCTACTCCATAATAAATCTCACTGAGGTATGGGACTGCCAGGAAATATGTGTATAGCTGGAACATAAAAACCATAGCAATACTGTAGCAGAGCTTTTTACATCATCACCCACCCAAATATATATTTCAGGTTTCAAATCATGATAACATTATTATTATTGTTACTGTGTGGTTGTTATCATTGTTCCCATCTGAGCAGTAGAACACATATTAAGGGAGCTGGATGAGGAAATTCTTTCCTGATAGCAAGATGGGCAGAATATAAACTTAATAAATAAATAAATAGCTAAAAATAATATTTCATATGAGAAAGGCAGCATTAAACATTTTGTAACATGAATAATGTGTTTTGAAATTGTTTGATGTAAGACCAGTACATTTTAGTCAATAATTATTTGCCAAAATTGTACTGTAATACCACCATTTTTTCTTTCTTTCATGAAGCTTATTAAACATATATGTATTCCTCCAGGCATTTGGGAAACGTTTATTATTTATTTTGTTTTGTTGTATATTTTAGAATATTTCATTTACATTTTTCATGTGCTTGAAATGCATAAAGACACGTACAAGTTTAGAAATAAATCCCATTGGTGTTAACAGTCACACCTAAAACAGATATTTATTTATACATAAGCAATACTTTGAACTGATTATGAAATTAATGCCCTGAGATCTGTAACAGAGCTGTGTGCATGGTTCCAAATTCCACACCAAATTCCTTTGAGTTGGGTGAGAAGGGGAAACTTTATGGAAACAGGATTGCATTGATTTGCACACAACCATGACTTTGGGCTTTTCCTGATTGCTCAGAAGGAAAGCGTACTATTGGCATTACTCCATTGACCTCAGTGATGTCACACCAAACATAAAGCTTACACTTTGGCTACAAAACTGTAAGATTAACATAGATAAATATTATGTAGGAAATGACCAGGCTGAGCCAAACGATCAAACCAGTCTTGAGACCCTTCGCTCCCACAAAAGATTTAAGTCCAGCCTACCTTGAATTCCATTGACTCTTATCCACCGCCAAATTGCTTTGGCCATTAGTAATTCAGATTCTTGTAGAGAGTGTTAGCATGCAATGAACCTTTATTCATTTGAACCGCTCTGGCTCTTGATTTCTTATGCTTGGCATATTATTTCCTTTGCCCTTTGGAGGGAATGTAGAAAAGCAGTGCAAAGCATATTAAGAAAAAAGCCTTTTGGCATGCGTGCTTTTCTCTTTCCTAGAAAATTTGTGATTTTAGGCAGCTAAAGGTCTCAGTTCTTTGAAGGAGACATTTAATTAAATCACCATTTTTTAAAAAATCCTTTGGTTAATCTGGAAGACAGGGAATTGTTCCACTCACCAAACATGTGTATTGTAGAAACTCTCACAATACTGTTAAAGTTCTCCACTTTTCCTCTAAACCAGGAGTGTCAAACTGGTGGCCCACAGCCAAGATGTATCAGGTGCAGGCCACACCCACCCCAGCTCCATGAAGAGGGGGAAAAAAAATCATGAAACGTCATGTGACAGCAACGTGATGTGGCAAGTTTGACACCCGCGCTCTAAACAGATACCTTGTTGGTATCTGGGTTTAAAAATGAATATGTTTAAGGTGTTTATATCATCATGTGATGCAAATGTATATATCTTGTAGAAACGAAAGGTTTGCCAGCTTGGGTAGGTGAAAGCGTTGCAGCTCTGTTTTCCAAACTCTCCCATTCAAGGTGCTCCTACTTGCACCCAAGTGAACGAGCCAGAGAGAGTTGGATTGCTGTTCTACAGAAGGCAGTGTGATCACCGAGGACTCTGCCAGTTTTACCTGTAACATCCCTATCCTGCAATCATATATTATCTCCTTCAATCATTTCGCAGTTATGCTACTCCAGTTATATGAACTGAAAAGAGCAGGGGCACATTTCCCACATGTACAAATTATACTGTCTCATCTTTGCATTACTTGGAAGTCTTTATAGTGGCAGTGGAAACCATTATTTAACCAGCTTCTTTGTGATCTAAGACCTGATATTTCTGGGTTCTAAATTGAACAAAGGCTCTATATGGGTAAAGATAATTTAGATATTGAAACTAATAAAGCCAATGATAAAATACATACAGGTAGTTCTTGCTTAACAACTGCCCTGTTTAGCGACAGTTTGAAGATGATGGCAGTGGAAAAGTAACTTTACACCTGGTGGTCGCATTTGCCACCGAAGCAGTGGCCTCCATGGTTATGTGATTGAGATTCAGGCACTTATGGCAGCTGCCGGAGCCATAGCACGGATGCTATAATTTGGTACCCTTTTAAAACAAGTTATTATTTCAAAT
>JANHFT010007401.1:0-10457 GCA_032467955.1 Pseudoxenodon macrops
GTACACTGAGAGCATATACACCTAAGACAAATTCCTTGTGTGTCCAATCACACTTGGCCAATAAAGAATTCTATTCTGTTCTGTTCTATTCTAATTTCTTTATGAACTACTCTATAAACTTTTCAGGTATTGATATCAAATCAACTTGCCTATATTTTAGTAGATCCTTTTCTCTCCTCTCCTCCCCACTCATTTTTGAAGATACAAATAACATTTGTTCTCTTCTGGCCACCTGGCACTTCACTAATTCTCCATGATTTCCCAAGAATAATATATAAAGTTTCAGCCAGTCCATTAACTGTCCATAAGGCAATATGTGCTCCTTCCAACAGACCAAAGAATGTATTGTGTCTGGGTCATTACATTTAGTGCCCTATCCTTTGAGTTGCCCTAGGTCTTGGACAAACAATTCTCCCCTATTCAACCAGAAAAAAAAAGGAATCCACCTTCTTATATTTATTGCTGTCCTGAAAGCTATGTAAAGGATAGTGGTGTATAAGAACAACAAAGGAACCACCCAAGCCTTCTTGTCCCTTCTTTATATTGCATAAGAAAACACCTGAAGATGAAAGGATTGCCAGCATTTTTGCAACCAGGTGCTTCCCCCAATACTGTATCTGTAACCAAGGATGCATGTTGCTATAGCAGCCAGAGGAGAGGACAGGGAGAGAAATGTCCTAAACAGTGCAAAGAGGTTCCAGGAGGTTAACTTTAAAATGCAACTGGAATTCAAGACTTAATGGTTTTAGATGAACCTAGGAACCAAGGACAGGCAAAAGGAGTTGTCCTTTTCTCTCAATAGAAGGAGCTACTTACAACTCTAGTGCTTCTAAAGAAAATAAGTTGTGTTTCAGATTTTAAAAAAATCAGTGTAACTTAAGTGTAAAGTGCTAGTAGCATCTCATCCAACAAGTCCACCATTAATTCTGAACTAGAGTAAAATGCTCATATAGAAATGCTCAAAGTATAGAAGTCCTGGTGAGATTTCCATATCCATGCCTTTATCTTTTCTTGCCAGCATTTTTTAAAAAAGAAATAAATTCCAGAACCACTGATTAAGTGACAAAGCTCTACTGATAGAAAATTGGTTTTGTTTGAACAATTTTTTCTGCCTTAGTCTTTCACAGAACTAGTTCTTACAGACTCTTAGTCGTCCATGGAATGTAGTTAAATCCTGCCTTTAATTACCCCGTTACACTTTTATTATTTATGTCTGATCAGCAAGAAACCAATCAATTGATAGAAACATGCTTGCAATGAGGGACTGGGAAAGAACGTGAAATGGTGAGTCCTTGGTGCCTTCTGAGCCTGGCTGTTTGCTTGAACATATTTCATTACACAACTCTTTGGCTATATTGGGGTAATGATACAATTGGTTGAAGAGGTATGTTGTGTTTGTATACTTTGGGGTGTCCATAGAAGCATGGCAGGATGCGCCCACTGCTTTTCATCTGTCACTGTTGGCTGTCTGCCTCCCGTCCACCATATTTTTGCTTAAAACGGCCTTCCCACCTTTACAAGTGTTTTGCAATGACCCCTCACTGAAAATCTCAGTTTGTCATGGTCACACAGAGTTCCATGTCCTGTGAAGCTCTGTTTGTTCAACCTAGAACACATTTGCTTCCTGGGCAACCTTTGCAGATGTTTTGTCCAAATACGCACACACTTTGATTTAATTCAGACATTGGATTCTATATTGTGGCTTTCTTTGCACATAGCTGTTTTTTTTCTAGTAATCAAATGTTCTGCCAATATTTTCTCCAGCTATGTATACCAGCAAAGAGAACCAGATGCTCTTTGTTTTTCTTCAAAATATATTTCAGTGTTGGTTTTGTTTAGTATTTCAGAGGATTGGCTAAAATACAGCTTTTAATAAACCTGGCCCACATTGCACTGGTTCTCTCAACATACTAACAGTTTTGGCTGCCGCTCCAGATCTTGATTTAAAATCTGTCCTCATCTTTCATACAAATGAGCCTCTTGAAAAATAAAAAACAGGCCAGTTTAATTCATCTCACGTGTTCAACTTCATCTTCATTCAGAGATTGTTCCATTTTTAAACAGGAAAGGGATGTGGAAAGTAACTGAGTTTCAGCATATTTCTCACACACGTTAGCCAATCAGTGAAAAGAGAAGATAATTCTTACCCCTTATGGATTTTTTGTATGAAACAGGAAAAAAAAAAAGAACTTATAATTTATGGTTTTGATGATTAAACAGAACAGATTATAGAAAGAAGAGGGTTATATTGTAACTATAGAGTAAGAGGTAGATTTATAGTTGTATTTATTACTGCTGTAAAGAAGATTGGAAGCTGGAAGTATCTTTTTCTTTCTTTTACTTCCCTCCCCAACATGGTTAGCTTTTTCTTTTATATTTTTTCTTCTTTTTTCACTTTATATTTATTTGTATGAGTTTTTAATCTTTGGAAAAAAATTATACAGAAAAGCGAAAGAGAGAATAATTCTTTTTCCTCCTTATATAGTGAATGTTTACTTGTAACATCAGAGGACTTGGATACAAAATAATTTAAGGATCCTTGCAAGATACAAGATCACATATTAATCATGGGCATTAATAAATCTTATTTTACCATTGTCTTCATCCTAAAAAGCCATCTCTTGAACTGGTGGTGTCTCTCATTCATATCCTTAATAAAAATGATGAACTGAGGCTCAGAGATCAATTAACAACAAGGTGTGTTTTTGGACCCAAGTGTATACTCCATTGAGTCTCACTTGTATTTTTGGCTCCCAGGAATCCATAGTTGTAATGTATCCTGTAGTTGAGATTTATCATGGCTTGAGTTCATTAAATATTGGAACCTCTTGAAAATCTTGGCTCATTTCCTGGGTAACCTCTTGCTTACTAGTCTTCCTCTTGCAGTATACTTTGCAGAAATATTTGAAAATCTGCAATTGTTAACAAAATAAGCTGTTTCATGATTGTGGGAGCAATTCCCCAAAATATTTGTGCTATTGAGTTTCTTCAGTCTGTGATTAGTCTCTTGTTTTGCAAAATAATGTAAATACACTCCTCTAGAACCCTGGATCCTGATCAGACATTGTCCATTCCTCTCCTGCTGCCCACTGGGCATCACAATAAACTGCTTTCTTGCTTCCAAGAGGCAGGAACAAGTACTTCCTAAATATTTCCTAATACCTAAGGAGTACTTGCTGGAGTTAAGGCTGATGATGAGGTAGTGTGGTAGCCTTAACAAGGACTGCAGTACTGTGTATATTCCTTAGTTTGTTTGTTATTTTCATCTCCTTAACCTTGCCATATCCCTCCTTCTAAATAAAGTTTTATTAGGAATTCTTGAGGTTTCCACATTATTACTAGTAGTTTACTGGGACATTACACTGGTTCTGGTAGACTGCTAAATTTCATAGAATTGATTCAAGCAACAAGATGCATACGTATATAAAATGAAAATAACATTTCTGTCACATCCTAATTTCAATGTTATACTTTTCTTGTAGGGGAAAAAAGCACGGAAGTATAGATGGTTGACCTGCTAATTTGCTAAGACCAAATTAGGGTCTCAGTTAAGGAAGGGACAAAGCTTTTAAATAAAAAAATCAGAGGCTATCACCCTTTTTCTGTAAAATAAAGATTCATGCATGTATCTTCTTGCTATACATTCAACGTGATAAGATTCACTGCCTTTTAATTGGTTTTAGCACTTTTTAGGCTGTGAAAGAAAGAAGTAGGACAGGAAGTGCAATTCATAATCACAAAATGTGCAAACTGCATTTTTCAGAAACTAGTTTCTATTTACTGTAGTTCTCAGAAAGCAGGACTATATTATTGACTTGTTCATTATCAAGTACATATGAACAGTTAAGTTCAGTGTCTGATCTCTCCACTAAGACCGGGCATTTCCACCTAGCCCACCCAGAGAGAGAATAAAGAAGGAGATTAGATAGATTAACAGCAAACTGTCTCCTGTTCTATGAGAAGTATAGGCTATTTTTCCCCCAAGCATGTCAGTTCCTGTTGATTCTATATGGAGTTCTAAGCTCTATGCTTAGCTTAAGCTTGTCGGGGAGGACAATGAATTGAATTGTGGTCCATTGCACATGTTGTTTTTACATCTAAGGGTTCTGTGGAACAGGATTCAGATCCTGTAATGTAAAACCAATTTCAGGAAAATTACCGGCATTTGAAAGAGTGATGGTGTATAGCTCGCCACTTCTCAGGTCCAATGTCCTCATCAGCTGTCTTTTTCTAGATAATGGGGATGTTGTCCAAATAAACCCAGAATCTGAGTGGCTATGTTTCCCCCCAACACACCTTCAATTTGTTTACAGAGCAGAGCTTTACTTTCTGCTTGACCTATATGGGCTCTATAATGATATAGGAATGACCTTGGGAGACAGGAGGAAGAGCCACCACCTAGACAACTGTCATACAAAAGATATCCATCCCAGTCTAGGGAAAGAAAAGGGGTGTGGGAACATCTCAGAAGGGACTCCCCTATTTTCAGGAAAATAACAGTAAAGGAGGAGAATGATTTTAGACCTATAAAAATTCTGACAGTAAAGATTTTGTTACAATAATCTCACAAGAAAGATAGCATTAGTACTTATGGCTTGTGCTTCTTACCTGGACTGACAGCCCCTCCTTTCTTGAGTGCAAGAATGGATAACATCATTCTCCAACTACTATCAGTCCCTCCACCCTGTTCCATTTCAAAACAGCAGTTTTCTATCCTGAGCCACCTTTAACCTTTCTGATGTCTGTAGAACTTCCTTCCAATCTTCTGACAACGCAGCTGTGATTGGCTGAAATGCCTGGCATGCCCTTCCTCCCTCAGGTAACTAATTGCTATTTTCAGTAGCCATTTCTTCCTCTCAGGAACTCTCAGTTGCTACATTCTCAGATGGTCAGTAGTTGCAATTTTTAGAGTTATTTTATGAATGATCCAACAATAAGCCATTAAGTCAAATGAACTTTCCTTGCTTTATATTCCCCATTACCCCCACCCCCACGAAATTCACTACTCTATTCAACTCATACAATCTACAAAGAGGGAACTTTTTGCCTGGGTTTAGTGAAGCATGCTCTCCTTGCTTTTCATCCAGAAGCACATCTGCAAAGCTTCCCTTCCCTTAGAGTTTTCAAAGACAGCGAGATAGACACATTAGAATGAAGTTGAAAAGTTTCAGGTGAATGCTACTTTGCTTCTGTGAAGTTGAACTATGCCTGAAGGAACAACTTGTTCCCTTTCCTTTAATCATTACAGCACCAAAACAATGAATAGGAAGAAGGGAAGGAGGGAGGAAGGGAGGGAGAATTGAGTATCAAAGAGAGAAGGGAAGGATGAATGAGGGCATTCATGGATGCAAGCATATGGGAAAGAAAAAGAAAGAAAAATGGGGTCTTGTGGCAAGAAAATAACTCCTAAAATAAAAAATAAAAAGATAGGCACAGTCAGACCCACTCGTTTAGGGAGTAGCCAGTAAGATTTTTCTTCCCTATCTGGATGGGAAAAGCAAAAAACAGAGAAACGACCAATCAGGACCTGCATGGCTGTTGCCAAGACTGAGCAAAAACATGGCCTCAACACTAACCCGCCCCCAGACTTAATTTTTTAATGTTGGCTTCAGAAACAGCTTAGATTGCTGTGTGGCATTCAGAGGTGATATGGTGCCGGTTTGGACCGATTCACCCAAACCAATAGCGGAAATCGTGCATGGGCCCACCCCCCTTCCCCCAGCTCTATGCCGTCCTATTTCTGCACATTTTTATGCTGCGTGCACACTCACCTTTTCGAACTAGTAAGGGAGGTAAGTGAATACCACCTCTGATGGCATTGCCTTGGGATTGATTGTCACACAGAAAGCATGACTGAAGAATATGCATTGTCTTTTTTGTGTCTCACAGCAAGGCCACAAGTCAGTATACATAACAGAAAGAACTTAGATATCTGGTCTTTTTTAAAACGAGCATTAGAACTTTTCCCCACTTACTGAAGAAAATTTGATTGGACTTTATTTCAATTTGAGATTTATGCATGTTGTCAAGTATTCCAGTTGTTCATTTCTGTTGATGACAGGCCTCCAGTTTAGATTCATTGCAGTTCTTAAGATCTCCTTAATATTTTAATGCGGAAAACAATAAATTTTGTTTTTCATAAGCTTCTCCCCCTCATTACACTGGTGATGCTCAACTGACTTGCTCATCTTTTGTTCTTTGAGTGGTGGCTAGTTTTCACAAACCATTTTGCAATGGATTTGTTCCCTGTCTGTTTGGACAAGAGCGGGAACAATAGGCTTAAAAAAAAACCATATACCCATACTCAATATTACAAATGAATTTAATTTTCTATAAGCTTAGACAGTTCTTCATAACTTGACAGGGGATGACATTCCTTTTCTTCAAAGCCAGAATCCTCCATGGCCTTGTTGTGCTTTCTATTAAAATACTCTCTCCACTGTACTTGAAAAATCTGGCTTTGCAGATGCTAACTTCTTCTAATGAACTGTGATTTATGCTTATATTTTTCCCTCTGATGTGTCAGTTGAAAGACATGTACACATATACTACACTGTGTGTGTGTGTGTGTGTGTTTCTGTGTGCGCGCGCACACGCACCATGTCTTGAATATTAGAATCTTTGCTGAAACTGTCCTCATTTTTATCTGGGAGAAGAAATCACTTTATTTTTAAGAAACTTTTCATGTGGTAAGTTCATAAAGTTTGCCTATTGGAAAGGTCTAGAAAGGCCAAGGTGGCCAAGATTTTATCCCACAATAGTGGATTACTGCTGAGCTGTAAAAGTCCAGTTAAGCAAGTCTGCTGTCTTTCTAAAATATGGCTTTCAAGTTCTGCTTTGCTATCCCTGCCCTTGAAGAAAATAAAAGGACATCATCATCTCCATTTCTTTATTTAGCATTGCTGACAGAACAAGGCTGGATTTCTTTCTAGGCTCTTTTCCAGAGTCTACAGTAACTTGAAACGTTGAATCACAAGCTTGTGGCAGTGATCTAGGTTTTCTAGATAAAGAAAACACATGTCTACATATAAAATTAAATCCGAATTACAGTTTCTCAGATCAACCCTCTCCAATCCTCAACATGGCTTATGAATAACCTGTTTTCTCACCATGGAGAATTGGGCCTGCTTCATGAGTGGAATCCACGAAAGGAACGCAAAATATCTGTCTTGGCAGAATCAGTGGCATCAGAAGGAATGTGTTATTTTGTGGAATGCATCATGCATTGCGCTCCACTTATACTGAGAGCAGTCTTTAAAAGAGGCCCCCATTATCATGAGAAAGAGCCGGGATGACACAAAAAAAAGATTTTCCAATGACTGCCTTTTATTGTCTTCTAAGATATCACAAAGTTTAAGCTTTTTTCACAATCAGAAGGAAAGATGGATGCATGTGTATTCATACATCCATGTAAGTGGAACCGGAGTTAGGCAATATTAGAAAAAGTTATAGTGATATGTTGGAGCTGAATTGAAATTAATACTGCAAATATTCGTATGTAAGAAAATGTGATGACAATGAAGTCATAAATGGTGTGTGAATATTGAAAAATGGTAAGGATCTTTGTAGAGATGGTATAACTCGAGAAACGTGACTTGCTTCTGGAAAGCCTGTAGAACTCATTTAATCTGTGAGTCTACAGCCTGCTTTGAATAGTTGTATAAATAAAGCATGCACGAGAAAAGATAGATTGCTCAATCAATAGTTCAACACTGACTAGGGAGTAAGATCTGGATATAAGATGTTTAACATATTTATGGACAAGAGTATATGGACAAGGAATACCAATGGTGATATTAGAGGGGTGCTGTTTTAGGACATGCATGTATGTGTACTTTTTGTATGCAGATGATGCTGTGGTTTGGGCTGAGTATCTGTATTATTTGCAGTGAATGCAAGACAGATTGTATGATACAATGAATAGTATGATTCTGGAAATTAATATGTAAATAAACCAAATAATGGACTGAACTATTATCAAAAATGGAATTGTTATATTTTGGTAGAATGAGAAAGTATGGGAAACTGGATTGGGGAAAAAAAGTGCTGGTAGAAAAATAGTTGGTGATGAGTGTCTGTTGTGAGGAATGAATGTCCATGAGAAATAAAAGTAGTGGTGTGTAAGAGTGTGCTTCTGCCCAGTTCTGCACATTCATGATCTCTTCCCTGGATTTTTTGCCATCTAGTTGGACCCAGGAAGTGTGTCTATCTTATAGAACATACTCAGGGGTGGTACTCACTTACCTTCCCTACCGGTTTGCAAATGTGCACTTTGCTCATCTATACATGCACAAAGCCTTCTATGCATGTGCAGAGCCTGAAAATCGTGGCAAAAAAGGGACGTCATGACATCTGCGTGGGTGGGTGGGGCTTCGTGCAGTCATCCCTACCAGTTCGCACAATCCAGATAGAACCAACTGAATTTCACCCCTGATTATATACCCCCCTGAGCAATCTGGCAGGCCCTTGTCCTCTTAGCCTTCCAGGAGGTCATTACAACCTTACTCTTTATCCAGACACTGGGGGTAGAATGGTAGAGTCTTCGGATGGTTATTGGGGCACCTTAGTAGATTGATCAAGCACCAGGTTTTAGTTTTCTATATGTTTTATAGATTCATTGTTGTGAGCTGCCCAGAGTTGTTTTAAGATGGGGGGGCATATAAATATTTTAAAATAATAATACTAATAACAATAGCAACAGCAGCAACAACAACAACAATAATAATAAAAATAAAAAGACTGCGCTACTTGGAACATCATATAATTTAGAAGGTACTTGGTTGATACCTAGGATGCTGGCAGCAACCCATATCAACCATTAGCACCAGTCAATGTATTTGTGATTGTGCAGTTGACTGAGTTTCATGTTCAATGAATAAAAGAAATAATAACAACAACAATAATAATATCTGGGTCTTGAATCAGGAGCTATGGCATATCTATAGTGTTGCATGATAACTCTGTAATAGACTATATTAGGAGTGTCAAACTCAAGGTTTGGGGGCTGGATTCAGCCTGCAGGGTGCTTAGATCTGGCCCGGGGGGACTGTCCTGGAAACAGCAAAGGACTGGCCCACGGTGCCTCCATAAGTGAAAATGGAGCTCGAGAGGGCCCTGTGCGATCCTCCCAGACTCCATTTTCAGCTGCGACAGCCTCCTTCAGGCCATCATGGCTGAAAATGTGCCCCCATGACACAACGGATGTAAAGCTGGCCATGCCCACCCTGGTTCCCTGAGGTCTAACACAACCCTGATGTGGCCCTCAATAAAATCGAGTTTGACACCCCTGGACTATATTCTCAACGCATAATTACATTAATTAATTAATGAACTGTACGCTAGTATATTAATGCCAGTTTAAACTTGCTAGCACATAATTCCATTCATTATATAATGTCCTGGTTACTGATAATTTGTAGCTTTATTTGTGTTTATGATCATGTGTGAATTGACAAATCAAAGTAGACCAAAATCAGATAACTGAAATCAGACCAAAAAGGGGAAAAGTTTTGCTCAGAAAAAATTGAACTTACACAGCATGTGAAGACTAGAATAACAAAGAATTCAAGTTTGATCAACAAAAAAAATGTTCCCCAAACATCTGTTCAAACTGGATGAGACAATGGCACTCATCCATGAAAAGATACCAACTAGGGAAGCTTTGCTAAAAAAATAAAACACACACACAGATTTTAAAATGACTTTTAGAAGTCCAGAGAGATTCAGTTTTCTGTACACTTTCCGTTACATCCTAGCGAATCCTTCAGTGCCTTATGGATAGAAAAGCACACTGTAAATAAAAATAAGAAATAACCATTAAAAAAATGATTTTGGCCACCAGAGGCAAAGGACCCAATGGAATAGCATTTATTCACAGACATCTATAATCCTAAGGAATGACTAAACAGAATAATCACGATAATTCATCTACTATAAAGATAATCCATGTATCAATATGTTAAAGTCAATATGATATTTTTCGTCTGATAATAGTCATATGCTTAGTCATTCATCATAAACTATTATTGAATGAAAACTGCTTTATAGTTAGTTGTGCTTTCCAATATTTCCTGGATATTCTCATTATTATTTATATGCTGTTGTGGTTCACCGGCAGCCTGAGGAGTTGGCGGATGAATCGGACAGCGGAGCGGACTATGGGTCACCTCTGGAGTCTAGGGAAGGCTCAGACGGGTCTCAGCATAAGAGGCAGGGATGGGGCCAGGGTCATCTGGGAGTTGTGTGCCGGAGCCTGCGGGGTCTGATAGCAGCGATGCAGAGGGACAGGAGGTGCCAGTTCCTAATGCATGGATGTGCAGAGCTGCTAGAAGACAAGAGCAGTTGCGAAGGAAAAGGGCTACTTGGGAGTAAGACTGGGAGGAGTTGGACCCTCCCAGAAGACTTAAAAGAAGAGCTACCAGATGTATGAGTTGCAAGAAGCAACTCATTCGGAACTC
>JANHFT010007401.1:38332-54098 GCA_032467955.1 Pseudoxenodon macrops
CTGTGGTTGACCTCGGGGGACTGGGCGGACATGGCTGACTGCGTGGGCATGGCCAGTTTGACACAACTCCCCAAACTACTGGCATGTTTCCTCTTTGCAATGGGTAGACTGGACTGAAGCCACGTTGGCCCGATGTTTCCTCTTCACATTGGGTTGACTGGGCTGACGTGACATGGGCTGGCCCCTTACATTTTCCAGGACATCCCTATGGGCCAGATCTGACCATACAGTATCACGGGCCACATTCAGCCCATGGGCCTTGTGTTTGACACCCCTGCCCTATATCATTTCAGACAAATGACTGTCCAGTCTCTTCTTAAAAATCTCCAGTGATGAAGCACCCACAAATTCTGAAGGCAAACTATTCCACTGATTAATTGTCCTCACTTTTTGGAAGTTTCTCCTTAATTACAGGTTGTTTCCCTCTTTGATTAGTTTCCATCAATTGTTTCTTGTCCTTCCCTCTAGTGCTTTGGAAAATAAATTGACCCCTTCCTCTTTGTGCCAGCCTCTCAAATACTAGAATAGTGCTGTCATGTTTCCCCTAGTCCTTCTGTTCTCTAGACTAGCCAAACCCAAATTCTGCAACCCTTCTTCATATATTTTAGTCTCCAGTCTTTTAATCATCTTAGCTGCTCTTGTCTGCACTTTTTCCAATGTCTCAACATCTCTTTTTAATGTGGTAGCGAAATCTGGACACAGTATTTAAGGTGTGGTCTTACTAAGGCTTTATAAAGCGGTACTAATACTTCACGTGATCTTGATTCTATGTCTCTGTTTATACAACCAAGGATTGTATTAGTTTTTTCGGCTGCCACACATTGCTGCCTCATGCTTAAGTGATTGTCCACTAGGACTCCAAAGTCTCTCTCACAGTTACTGTTTTTAAGCCAGGTTTCACCTAATCTGTACTTGTACCTTTGGTTTTTCCTGCCCAGTTGTAAAATCTTGCTTTTCTCCACATTAAATTTCATTTTCTTGGATAGGGCCCATTGTTCAAGTCTGTCAAGATCTTTTTGGATCCTGAGCTTGTCTTCTGGGGTGTTGGCTATTCCTGCCAGCTTAGTTTCATCTGCAAATGTGATGGGTTCCCTTTCTATTCCCTCAACTAAGTCATTTATGAAGCTATTGAAGAGTACTAAGATGGAACATTGTGGTACCCCACTGCTTACTTTCCTCCATGTAGATGTAGTACCATTAAGAACTACTCGTTGAATATGGTTTGTCAGCCAAATCCATCTGGTAGTGATGCTGTCTATTTCACATTTTCCTATCTTATCAAGAAGTAGGTTGTGGTCTACTTTATCAAAGGCCTTGCTGAAGTCTAAATATAATATGTCCACAGCATTTCACTGGTCTACAGAAAAGGACATAATCAGGAATTCTTCCCTTCATTGGAACTGGCCTTGATTACAATAATTAGTAATGATCTTCCTTCCATTCTTCTTGAAGCAGAGTTCTGCATCCCTATTAGCATCTCTGTTGATAAAAGCAGACAGCCCTTCCTTTCTTACAAGCTTTGTATAACCCAAACAAATGTCAATCTACACATGGCCAGTTGGGCATTACATGTGAGGATTGTTGCCACCACAGTGACAGTGTTGTTAAATGAGGAAGTGACTATTGTAGCATCTGATTTGTGGGCACTTCCCCCTAGATTAATCTTTGGTTGATGTTGAATCATCAGACGTTGAAGTTCCATGCGTGAACACAACTGAAGCTCAACTCCCTTCATGAATAAATCCAATCAACAAATGTGCTACATTTTTATTCTTTAGTGTCAGAAATGGTATCACACAACACTGTCCCTCTCATTCTAGGGGAAAAGGATGCTGCTGTTCAGCATGTTTCACACAAGTTGAAACACAAACAAAAAGCAATCAGCTGACAATTTGTAAGGCCAATGAAGTGAAACATGAATAAGTGCTTGACAAGCATGGCACAAATAAATGCCCCCCACAGAAGGTGGTGATACAACAGTCAGGAATTACAAGCAATTATTAAAACTACAAATGTACTTGCCACGAGAAAACTAAACCTGAGCTGCTATGCAGACATGCATGAGGGGCTCTGTTACTGGTACAGGCCTTGCTAAGTTTGAAAAACAAAACAATCTCGAGCAGGAGCAAAAAAACTACAACAGCAATTCAACAACAGCTTGGAGGACTGGGTTTTCAAATCACCCTCAAGGCCAGATGGAGACATTTTGCTGCCTAAAGTAAGAGTCCAGAGGGCCCCCTCCTCTGCCACAGCCAACTTTCCTCTGTGTTGCATCATTTAGAGTGGAGCTAGGTTGAAAATGTATCTAGCCTTTTTTTCTTTCTTTCTACCAGTTGTCATTCAACAGAGTAAGAAAGTTTTTTAAAAAAAGTAAAAGAATTAAGAAGACTGTTAAAAATTTGAATAGAATGAAATTCTCTTGCATTTAGTGATGAGGTGGGCAAGGGGGTCTGTGTGGTGGCCAGTCTTTCACTGGACCACCATTTCTGCAATAATCCACAGCCATTTTGATTTCAAAAACTTTCCAATAAGGGAGAAACTATGAGAGAACTCCCTCCCTAGACTTTTGTCCGAAGCTTCTCAGAGTGTTGCATTCCTCTGAGAAATATCAGTGAACAACACGTAGCACCCTCCACACCACCAGCAGTAAAGCTCAAAACAACCACCAAGTGCTATTTGAAAGAATGTCTCAAAGCCTAAAAATAGCCTAGAATAAAAAAGATTCCTCTGCCTCAAGGGGGGGAAAAGCTTCTAAGACATCGAATTTTGTAGAGCATTCATGTAGAACACAACTCTTGTATTACATCTCTGGAGTTGTTGGCAGCAGAATCACTTTGTCCCACTGAACAATCAGCACTGTTCCCATTATAATATGTTCTGTCAAACGCTTGGCTCAAAGATTTTGAAACTGCAATGTGGGTGCATTCCCTTAGCTCCTGAGCCTCACACTTGCACAGAGCCGTCTGGTGAGGGAAGAGCAGCCCACTAAAAGAACCTTAGCCCTGACTGGAAAACCCATAGCTGAGTATGGAGCAGGATCTCAACAAAGGCATTATCCAGCGGTGAATGTTTTGTGTTCTGGTTGTATGCTTTATTCCTCTTTCTGAATATTTATCCTTCTTTTCTGTTACAGTGTTAGAAGAACTCCTGTTAATATTGTATGCTACCCAATGTTGCTCAGGAGACAAGCAGCCTTCAAAGTTTGGTAAGAAACAAGACAACGATCAGTATTAGCAGCCACTGATCACCCGAATCATCCATGAACCTGTACAATCCCATTTTTAAAGCAGTCAAATTGGCTCCCATTATCAAAACTGCTGGCAGCAAATGCACTATTTGAAGAAAAAAAAACCTTCTTGTGTCTCATGAGTCTTCCAGCATTTACTTTTAGGGGATGACGACCTCAGCTTCAAACATTGTGAACGCAAAACGTCTCTTTCATCACATTCTCTATAGTATACCATGCATGATTTTAAATAGAGTATCCCCTCCCTTGTCTCTCCTTTTTTCAACATCTATGCAGATAGTCCTTGCTTACTGACCACTCTTTCAGCAAACATTCAAAACTGTGATGTTGCTGAATGAGTGGTACTCATTCCTTGAAGCTCTAGCTGTCACATACACCTGTAGTCATGTGATTGAAATTAGAGTGCTGGGCAATCAACTCATACTTACGATAGTTGCAGTGCTCCATGGTAACATAGTCCATGGCCTTTCCTTCCTTACTGGCTTTCCACAAACAAAGCCAATGGGGAAGCAAACAGAAAAGGTCACAAGTCACTCAAGTAAGCCCCTCCCCAATAACCTCCTTATGTTCATGCAGGGCTGTGCCTTCTATTCCCTGGCTCCCACTCTCACAATGCCATGCCACAGCACCCCCTTCCACAACTTGTGTGTGGCCTGTGCTTTGCCCCTTAGGACCTGGCTACTTTCAGTTTGATAGACAAATATATCAACAAATCAGAGAAACACCAATAGGTTCCCCACTCTTAGGATTCATAGCAGAGGCCATAATGCAATGCCTAGAAACTGTAGCACTCATGAATACAACCCAAAGTATGGATCTGGTATGTAGATTGCATCTTTGTCAAAAGCAGAAGGGAACAACTAGAGAAGACACATCTTCAATGGAATTAAATTTACAGGGGAACAGAAAAATAACAACACATACTACGGTACCTTTTCTGGATATCCTCATCAGCAGAGACAATGATGGGAAATTAGAAACACAAGACTATTGCAAAACCACCCACACTAAGTGTTCTGCTACAAAAGTAACAATCCAAGACAAGCTATGTAAGAACACAATTTAGAGGAGCACTGCAGCAACCCTGAACATCTGGAAAACAAAACAGATAATCTCTACATCTTCTAACAAAATGAATACCCACACAATTTTATCCAAAAAATACCTGATCACTCAACTCACTATAGCATAATCAACACAAGCTATTAAAAGGATTATCTATTTATTCAGTGTATGGCTGTTAAAAGGCTAACACTGCCATATATGAAAAACATCTCAGAAACAACCAACAAACTATTACAATCACCATAGCACACAAGCCAACTAATCCCATACAAAATATCTTAAGTAAATCAAAAGACCCAGTAGAAAAAAAGGAGTCATCTATAGCATAAGTTTAAGGACTGTAGCAGCCACTATGTAGGGCAAAGACAGAAGACTAGCAGAGTACATCCATGAACCCCAAGAAGCAGTCAGAAGACATGATGAAAATTCCTTAATTATGTTACATAGGCACAGACTTCATCACAGTTTCAGCTGAGAAACTATGAACATCTTAGAACAAGTCCAAAAATGCTACAGAATTCCTGGAAGCCTGGCACTCCAACAAATCGGCCAGCAACAGGCACGTAGAGATAAGCAACATTTCCATAGCATTCAAAAGACAATAAAAAACTAAAAGACCACAATAACTCCTTGCCAGCAATCAATATCCAGATAAGCAGAGATTAATACCAAGCTTAATACCAGATCAACAATCAAGCAGTCTATAATACCCCAATCAAGAATCTACTAATTGAGATAAACAATCAAAGAGTAAACAATAGCTTAATCAAGGAACCACCAGTATCTTCTAGCTTCAGTGTGCAAAATCATTATATGAAAAGAACCAGTTAATCTAGACAGGAGGGCTTTTAGTTGACTTAACAGGGTCCCTTTAGGATCAAGCTATAAGAATTGCAGGTCGAGGACACTTACTTGGAAACAGCATCTACTGAAACTGGTGACTCAATATATAATTCTTATAATTAAGAATTTTCACATAAGTAAAAAGCAAATGTAAAGAAAAATATGAAGAAAAAGAAAGCAAAACTGATCCGAAGGAAAGAAAAACAGTGACACTAAACTTAGTTAATCTCTTTTTAGTCATCAAAACCATAAATGATCACTTCACTTTCTTCCATTTTCACCAAGAAGTCCATAAAAGATTTTCAATCATTTATGTACTTGTGATTTTACCCCTGGCTAATCAGGTCAGTTTTGCCATTTCTGCCTATTATGACATTTTTACAATCCATTTTACCATTGTGGGAATTTTAGTATTGCTCCATCATTGTGCATATACCGGTAATAATGTTTCTATGCTCTACTTAGTAACTCTTTAGCCTCTACCTAAAAAAGTAGAGACTAACTTTCTTTTTCTTTTCTTTCTCAATTTATCTTATTGTGTAATCAAGTTAGGCAGCCATCTTTTTAAACAACTTTCTCTCCTATGGAGGTAGGTTTTGATTGATTGATTGATTGATTAATTAATTAATTAAAAAGTGCTTAATAAAACAATATTCCAGATTTAACTTTTCCCTTTTTTTTTTTAAGTTTTCATAATTGAAACTCTCAGCAAGCTTTTTGCTTTTAAATCTTTTTAGATTCTTAGTTATTTTCTTACTTTGTATTGTAATCCTCCCCGTAGGCTGAAGATACAGTTACTGCTTTTGCTGTTCTACTATGTTGAAGATCTTTTTCATTTTCTTTTTCTTTTCATTTCATGGAAGTGCTTTAGAAAGTGGGTTGGGCAAAACCACTATTGTTTAAGCAGGCTTTGCCTGAGGCTGTGCGCATGCTGTATCATTCCCCCCACCCTATGTGCCAATTATTGACAGGTTCCCACCAAATCCTATAGGCTTCCTAATGAGGAACTGCTCCCTGGAGCTCATGTAGGTGATCGTGTGACTTTCCTTTTGACCAAAGAAACTCCCATTAGCTCCAGCAAGGCACTCAGCTGCGGGTCTTTGTCAGCGGTGGGTTTCTACTGGTTCGGTCCAGTTCGAGTGAATTGGTAGCAGTGGCGGCAGCGGGAGACTCTGCCCACCTGCCTGGACATCATCATGGACACTCTGTGCATGCTTCTCCACGCGCGCAAACACACATCTCCGAACTGGTAGCAAAGGTAAGTGAAACTCACCACTGGTCTTTGCCTCAGCGTCATCCCTGCATTCCAGATACTTGCTATTGTGCCAAGTTTCCATCCAGAAGTCAAAACCCGTGACCCAATAAACTAGTTCAGGTAATTGACCTTCTCATCAGTGGTCCCTTGTTTATGAAACTCCTTCTTTGAAGCTTTGCAGATTGCCCCATCAGTTACAATACTGACAAAAGCTCTGAAAATCCAATTGTTTAAAGGGTTTGATGTGTTTGGTTGGTCATCTGTTATTTTATTGATTTTTAAATTAAACTTGGTAAATTCCTTATACTGGCTTCAGTTCACTATATTGGGCTAATTCTTAAAGTTTTATTTCAATACTGCAGGTCTATTTTTATGCTTTGTTTTGTCTGCTGAGAACAAATAATGTAATATTATGACACAAACTTTCATTGTTTCACTGAAAGCACTAGATGGCACCAGTTCTTATATACTTCCAAACACAATTTCAGAAAGTCATCACTAAACTACCAGAAATTTAATTATTACACAGCATGGAAACTTCTTCCCTCCCAATGAGTCAGTATCAGAAATCAAACATGACTGCCCCCATAAGAAGAACAATAACAGACAGCTGAGCCAAGAATATGCTTTCTCAACCATAGTATCATTTACTGAGTGACATGCTCACTTTCCATGTGACAAATACTATTTTTGCAAGGCAAAAATAAGAAAGGGAAATGCCCTGTTTAGCCTTAGAAATCCCATCAGAGTTTATTATTAAATAACATGTAAGTAAAGACTGAAAGTAGGAATAGGCACTTTACAATGGAATCTGGAACAAATGTTTCCTATTGCTTTATGGTAAACTTTGTAAAGTTATTTACAAAAGTTATAGAATGCAAATCAGCCTTACTGATTAGGGAGAGAATTGACAAAATGGATCCATGAATATCTGATGTGCATCAAGAAATGTGCATGGCATTCAACCCAGAAGCACCTTAAACGTTGCCTCTGACACAAATGGAAACTATGGCATTACTCTTGGAACTAAGATCTCATGCTCACATTCCTATTACTGCCATATGGATATCTCACTGTTTCTCATTGTTTTTAAGGAACATATCCTCACAATGCCTTCTTGGTCTCATTGCTGTTTCATGCTGTGAAAAGAGCCTTTCATGCTTCTACTGTTAAAGTGGTATATTCCTTCTCCTCCAAACACAGATCTTGCTTTATAATCAATTTGCAACATCTCAGTGACATTGACTTCCGTGACCAGCTCTTGCTTGCCACTTGTAGATTTGCCCCTTCTTGTGTCATCTCTGATCACTGGCTTTATGGCCATTTTGGGTTGACCTGCATGAGAGGAGGAATACCTGGCTTGTAGAGTCCTTTATTTTGATATGGGAGACTTACCGGAGCTTCCCAAAAAATGCCACTGCTGAAAACTGATAAACTGATGTCAAAGCCTACATAAAACAAAACAAAAATCATCTGACAAGTTGGGTAAGTACTATTGGAAGGAATGGAAGATGCAGTGAAAAGGAGATTTGTTGATTTCTCTGCTAGTTGTAGTTCAACTCGTTGGTTGTGTTCACTGAAAGTGAATGGTGTTTCATTTTCCTGCTGGCTACTAGTTCTAGAGAGGTATTGGCAATTGCTTTTCCTATTGGCAGGTTTGACTATAGGAGGAGACTGGAATTCAGGGAATCCACCAATTGCTGCCCTGAAAATGTCCCACATTATTCTGTAAGGGCAGCACCACTCTCTGGCCAATGCATCAAAACAGTTTGTTGTGGGGGCGATGCAAAATAAATCAATGTACTTTTATATTAATTCAAAGACCAGAGGAGTGCACATTAACATGGCCAAGAGGAAGTGCCTACATGAAAGAAGTTAGCAGAAAGAATAGTTTATCTCTAAAACTAACATTTTTGAGGTTTAATAGAACAGGATTTTGTATACTCAGTATTTCTCCCCCATAGCTTAATGGGGATGAAAACATGCTCAACCTTGTCCTCTTCCATGTGACCTTTCTCAGGGACACCAGAGGAAAATGAAACCTAGTTTGTGTGTATATATTACACTTCTACATATATATTTAGTGTTTGTCTATTCCAATCAGACAAGCACAAGGCACTTGGTGGCTTGACATGCCAGCAGACAGGGTCAGCTATCTTTATAGAAGGTATCAATCATGTCACTGTTAGGCTGAGCAAATACATTCTTTCTATTTCTCATGTCTCCTTTGGTTTAGTTTTAAATGTAAGCCTGTTGCTGAAATAAGACACAATACATATCTCAGATTTCTCGGTTATTCTAAAATGAATAACTTGAAAGAAAGAGAAGAAAGAAAGAAAGAAAGAAAGAAAGAAAGAGAAGAGAGAAAGAAAGAAAGAAAGAAAGAGAAGAAAGATGGAAGGAAGGAAGGAAGGAAGGAAAGAAAGAAAGAAAGAAAGAAAGAAAGACCCAATAGCGCAAGAGATAATTTGGTCATGGAAAAAGCTTTTCGCCAAGAGACCTCTCATGGTCCCAAATGGAACTCCAGGCTTTGTTCACTGCAGAAAGGATGCTATACAGTGTTGACTAGTTGATTCACTAAAGGAGAGGAGCTCCTCTCTTGTCAGTCTAGATTTCTTCTGTCCTTTCTGGTCTTCAGGAGTAATCATGCAGAAATCTGTAGACCAGGACAGCTGATTATGATACTGTAATTTTCTTTTGTCTCTGATTTGTTGGGGGTGCATCAAAAACTATTTGAGTGTTGAATAATCAATACTGACTCTTCAAGCCTTCTAGTAAGAAACTGCTCTTGAATAAAGAGAACATTTGCACAAACATTTATTTACACTTGCTAGATGTTCATGTTTGACTGATACTATTGAGGCTTTTGTTTGATCAAAATCTTTATTCTTCATATTCCCACTTCATATTCCCATGAATATGAATCATGTAATGAGAAATGTAGAGTGTTTGGGCAATGGCCTGCCAATCCTATTTCCAATAAGTATATGTTATAATTTTATATTGCCACTTACCATTGTCAAATGTGGCATCCCTTCTTCACTGTGATAATAGTCTGCAACTCTTTATTTAAGTGTGCAAATGATGGTTATTTGACAAGACCTACAATTGGTATTCCAAAGGTAGTTGTTGGATTTTCACTGCAGTGATCTTTCTTATTGCCAAACCAATGCCAGTGAGGAAACTGATCACTGGAGAACAGAGGCTGGGGTGGGGGTGGCGTAAGATCCAGTTAACCTCAGAATGATGCACATATTTCCATTGCTGCCTTGCAGCATGGCTATCTCTTTAAATAAAAGAGTGTTTTCTTCTCTCAGCTTGATCCAGAAGTGAGAAAGGGCTGAATGCTTGATAGAAAGGCACTTTAATCTGATTGGCTTTAGAGGAACTAATAGGTCAATTTGTAGGAGGAGCTATATTGCTTCCATTGGCCTCAACAAAGCTACCCACAAATATATGTACCCAGTGATTCCGAAGTGAAGGCAGGTGTTATTACTTACGTTAGACATACTACCTAGGGAAATATTTATTTACTTGATTCTTTCAGAATTTGGAAACCATAAACACTTGTTAAAATTTGGACAGCAACTTCTATAGGCAGATACCTTCCTAAATAGAGGCTGAGATCCAACAGTGAATGTAAAACCTTGGGGAAAATTAATGACATAAAAGCTAGTGTAAGCAGTGCCTTATAAACTGGCTGACTGCCTATTTTATCATTTTTGCTCAGTCCATTAGAAGGATAGTACAGAGCCGGAAAAGAGCCAGTGGGCTTGAATCAAAGGGCACGATGACACATCTTCAGCTCTATACAGCCAGCTGCCGAAGATGGCTGGGAAAAGTAGGGATAAGGGGCAGCATATTTTCAATAGAAGAGTGTCTTCCAACCAGGGATCCTACAAAGGTTTTCCTCTGCTGCTCCGATCCAAACTCTGTTCTGGCTGGTCATTCTAACTGCTGCAGATTGAGGAAGGCTGGCTTAGAAGGCAAATTGCTCCAATCTTTGAAAATGTTAGTGTGAGAGAGATGGGTTGTACATAGCCACTGTATTGATTCTTTATGGTGCCTCCCCCCCTAAATCAGAAATGAGACTGGTATTGATCGTAAAGGCAAAGTGAATATCTTTGGATACCATGGAGGATTGTTTCACTAAAACAATCTGATTTTCAATCCACAGAGAAGAGAAAAAAGAATAATAATTCCTTTCCTCTACTTTTTTTTCTTTAAACATCTGCAGAAAACCTCCGTTTTTCTATATAGCAAAATACTAGAAGAGGCAGCATATGCAGTAGCTGCCTCTATTTAAATTCCATTTACAAAGCTTGCATTAGTTTTGAGGGTCATGAAGAGACAGATGCATGCAGGCATCCAGGTTTTCTCTAGCATAGAGGCAGACAACCTGCAGCTCTGAACCCATTCCTTGCAACCCTTAGCATCTCCTCTGTGTCTTATCACTGAAAATCAGTACAACTATTTTTAACAGGTTGTGGCAAGGAACAAGATGAAAAGGGTTAACGTAACTAACACAGTAGGGCTTAATAACCTTTTTTTTAAAAAACCTAAGAAATCCCCTCCTAGCAAGAAAAAGATAACTCTACACCTTTTTCATCCTTGTCTCACCTATGTTGCCCATGGAGTCTCAAAACAATGTCAATTATGGCTGTGGGCCAGTAAAAACTGACCATCCTACCCTACATCTAGCAGCTGAAATATAGGCTGAGAAGTAAGGACAGGAGTTAAATACACTGTGGGCTGGCACTGCTTATTGGATTCAAATATAAATTCAATTTGAATTCAAATGGAGCAGAAACTCCTGGCTGCTGCTTTAAGTGAGGAGCAAAGATTATTTCTGATTATAATTTGGCTACATTGCAATGTGTCCTTACCCACAATGCAGTTTCACTGAAAAGCTTTCCTTCTGGGTCCAAAGGTACTGCTTGTCCCCCCACTACCAATCTGATTTAGGGTTAAAGTAAGTCTAAAGTAAGCCCACCTATAGGCTGCCAGCAGCCCATCCTTCATTTGGAGAAACACACTTTTGGGTTTTATATTTATTTATCAGGTCTGAGTTCTGAGCTACAGAATAACAGCTGTCATAAAACACACTGTTTTATTTTGTAAATAACAGCAAATAGGTTGTAGTGAAGATGATTCCAAAGAAATCATTCAAAGTACTGGTGCCAATCCACTTTCTACTATGTCATGGAGATAGTGAATATGATTTATAGCCAGTTCTCACCATAGTGGGACAGAAAACCAATAGTATATTTACTTTATCCAGGGTGCTCCAGGACATTTGCCCTCATACAATATTTGTGTCCTGCCTTGGGATGGAAGTCCAAAGCTACCAGTGCAACTATGGCTGTGCAAGAGTTGTGACTTGAACCCAATTAGTTTTGTGACCTGCTGTATTGCCAAACTGAGCAGTGATGTCACAGGATGAATATGCACTTTTTTGACCACATAGACTAGCGTAATGTGATTGTGTCTTTTCTTTGTGGCTATTTGGTCAGTCTAAACTCCAGCACAGCTGAGAAGTTCAAGTGAAAAGCAAAACTGAAGCAGTTAAGTGTCCTTTAGAGCTTCAGTTCTGCTTGCTGAACATTCTAATTTGGACCATATGCCTTTATAATATGATCTGTTCATTGGAGAAAAAGATTGGATTTAGCCAATATAGAAAAGGGCTTGACTCAAATACCCTTGTTTATGCTTATTAAATCTTACGGTGCTTCTGATTAGCACTGTGCACTAGTCGGTCTTCTATGATTGGAACAGTATACATAAGCTATAAATGTAAAAATCATATATAAAATAAGTAGCCAACAGTTTTTGTAAGAGCTGCAAAAATATTTTTAATTCGGAATGCTACATCTTCTAATATTTAAACTCATAAGCTCAAAGCAAGCTAAGTAGTAAATATACCATTATTGGGCTGAGGGGGGGTGGCGGTATGTGGAAAGTGTTTAAATCTATACCATTACTTTAATAAAACATGCTAAGGTTCTAGAGATAGATTGTCTGAAAGATTTACAGCAAAGCTTTAAGCAAGATAATTTTGCATTAGCAGAGGAACAAACATTTGGCACCAGCCTTCCTTCCACTAGGAAAGCAAGGGACTCTTGTCATTTCCTAAGAGAACCTTATGGGAAAAAAACCTGAAGGAAATTATCTTGCATTATGGAAGCAGAAGAAAAAAAGCTGACACACTATCACTATCCTTCAGAACTGCTCATTACAGATATTTACTTTGTGGATTGCAATAGAGTTCAGAGGAACAAGGATGCACACTTTTTTTTTAAATACCAGGCCAACGCTAGAATTTTAGCAGCATCTGCTGATAACTTCTGGTTTCCACCACCTAGTGTCAATCAATCCAGCTGCAGAACTTTAGTATTGGTAGAGCAAGTAGACATTTGAAAAGCCAAAGATTTTCCAGACATGCAGATACAGAGACAACACTAATAACATCAATGACTAATAATTGCCTGCAGTCTGTTTGTCTGTTATTATGGTATTAAGACTCCCTCAAGATATATGGACAGACAGAAGAATTCAAGGGTTAGATGCCCTTCCTTTTACCACCAAATTTTCCCAAGAATTCCAGATTTACAGATACAACTACACATTTTTCTAGAAATTCAGCATATAGTATCTCCTGTAGCATCTTTAATTAGGTGGAAGTCTGAAAGCTATTAACTCCAAGGCAACTTTCTAAAAATGGGAACATTTTACATACATATATACAGTCAACTAGACAAACAAAGCTAAATAATCTCAAACCATGACTGAAACAGTGATCCCAGGAGAGGGAGTTAGATGTCTTAGCTTCTAAATAATCTTTTGGAGGAAAATGAATCTGTAGAAAAAGGATCCCCCTCCAGATCAAAACAGAGTTAGGCTACAGGCACTCATTGTCCAAAAGTTAATAAGATGTCTTTTAAACTGAATCTTAGGAAAAGCCAACAAAATCTGGAGGGCTTCCAGAACAGGTTGAATCATTCTTGGGCGGAGAGGGTGAAAGCAGTTTTGACTGCCAAAGTGCAAGAGAGGAGATATATAAGCCAAGAAAATATAGTAAACCAAGATAAATCAGGCAAAGAGGGAAACATACAAGGGGAAAAGCATCAGTGGGACACATTTGGAGGAGTACACTGATTAGATGGATGTTGGCTTAGGCCAAGATGGAGGAAGAGGACAGAATACAGAAAGCTGTAGAAACAACTAGACTATCTCACTGGGTCATTGTTTCAGAGATATTTCCTTATCTAAACAGAGAAACAGAATGACCAAGGGCAGGCAAAAAAGCAGTGGGAGCTAGTGTGATTTCTGACTTGCTGTTGGCTTCCTATTAGGAGGAATCTGGTAGGGAGCATAGGAAATTTCTCTTCCCTTCCCTTGCCAGCAGGCAAGTAAGTGGCTGCTGCCGGATGGAGGAGGGGATTGTGAGACTGGCTGGGAAACTGTTATCGAACATTGAAAATTAAGATTAGATGATCACAGCAGCAGCCGAGCAGGAGCCCATAGCAGTACCACTGAAGCAGTAATAACTTTCCTAAATTTCATTCCCATGGGAGTGATGGGTCCCAGATTTTGAATGTATTAGTATTGTAATAGTATATAGATAGATGGAATACAATCTTCTCCATGTATTTTCTTGTTGGCCTGGTCTAACACTTAATACAAAGGCTATTTTTATTCAATTGAACTAACTTAATAGCTTGACATATAGCTGTATATACTTTATAACGTATGAAATAACTTTATAGCTCAGTAGAATTATAAAACACAAAAGACAGGTTTATGCATCTTGTGCCAACTCCAAAGCAAGCAAACCACACTGTAGCTTAGCTGTTGGAAGCAGGCATATAGGAGGGGCATGGATTGAGGCGTTAGGATGATGAGGCTCAGATGGCAAAGAGAGTTCAATTCAAGAAAGCTAAAAATCTTAAGGTGAAAATTCCTTCACAGTATTATTGAGTAAACATATCAGTCTACCAAACAAATTATGATTGTGAACAGTCTACTACCTTATAATCAAATGCTAAGGGTGAGTGAGATGAGAAGAGAATTCAAAGTTGAAAGATTGTCTTAAGGCTTACTTACCATCATAACAACAATCACAGACACAGAAATGTCTGTAGGGCATAAAAAGCAGGGTGACTATTTCAGAATGATAGCTTGATGGCTAATTCTTGGTACTTAGGTAGGCTTAGGAAAGTTATATCTGAAACTCTCCGGAGCTGCTGTCAATGGTTTGCCTGTGTTCTGGGTTTATGTCCAAAAGATCCAACTGGCTAATGTTGACTCCATGATTTTACTCCAGGTGCTGTCTACACATGAATTGCATAACTCTGCTGCTGCTGCTGCTGCTGTTGTGTGTGTGTGTGTGTGTGTGTGTGCGTGTGTGTCTGTCTGTCTGTCTGTCTGTCTGTATACGTATACGTATACGTATACGTATACGTATACGTATACGTATATGTAGGTATATACAAGTATATGCTAGGATTAGCATTTCAGTATTTTAATGGTCAGGTCAATTCCCCCATGCCCACCGTAACTTAATAAGTACATCTGCCAAAGGGAAATGCTTTCTCACACAAAACGTCTGATGACAGCTTGCCAGCTTCTTAGTTGGATACACAAGGATTCTGTTCCATACTGAAACAGGCCACACTGGATAATCTTTTCTGATCATTACCATTTTTATTTTGGACCTCAAAGTGCCACCCACTGGCAAGGAAGTTAAGTCTCCCTTAAGCATAAGGGTTGCAAATTCCAAGACCAACCAAATCCGGGGAAGCAACTGTCTTTTCCTGCCCAGGATTCTCTATCTGTCTCCTTCAGATGAATGAGATGATAGAGAGCCTACTGCTTGGGAAGGCTGATTTACCCCCAAATTTGTCTTCTTTTTTTTGTTTTGCTTTTTTGAGTTCTTGCTCTTAAGCAAAGATAAGCCTTTGTCTTCCATTCCTCTCCGCATTCCAATTAACTGAAGATACTTGTTGCTAATAGGCATTTATTGTGGCCAAAATGCTCATTTACATTACAAATTCTGTCCTTGCTTTCTGTTTTACACAGAAAACATAACCTACATTAAGATGAGCTAGCTGATGATTCAAGTCTTATGTGGAAAAGTCCTCAGACTCCTAAGAATGAAAAGACTTGATTTATCTATTATTTATTTTATTCATTAAACATGAAACTCAGTCAACTGAACATTCAAAAATGCATCACAAAGACATTGACTGGTGCTAATGGTTGATATGGGTTGCTGCCAGTGTCCTAGGTATCAACCAAGTACCTTCTTAAAATATATGATGTTCCAAGTAGCACAGTCTTTTGCAGTTCCGCTGGTG
>JANHFT010007403.1:25963-37037 GCA_032467955.1 Pseudoxenodon macrops
TCTATAGCATCGTTTTGAGGGTAGGAGTTGAAACAATTTATGTCCAGGATGCGAGGGGTCAGTAAATATTTTCATGGTCCTCTTTTTGACTCGTGCAGTGTTCAGGTCCTCAATGGAAGGCATTGAGGACCTATACACTGTACTCTTGTACTCTTCTTTTCATATCTATTTTTCAAAAACTCATTCTCACCGTCCCGTGCTTAGCTTTAAATATCATTTAGTATAGAGAAATCTCATCTGATCCATCTGATTTGCTAAACAAATAATTCCCTCACCAATCAAATCAGATTTTATTATCCTGAACTGTAGTTATGGAGCCCCATTTTTAAAAGTAAATCTTACTGATGCTTCCTAACAAATAGACATAGCCTGCAACCTTAGTATTCACACCCTTTCTCCCTTGGGATTTTGGGAGATGCTTCCTGCATGTTATGTAGCAGTTAATCTGTTACAAACCCATCAAAAGAGCACACATGTCTTCAACAGGAGCCTGGTCCATAACACTTCCTTATCAAGATGAGAGCATAGAGCATGCATCATAAAAACTCGGGACACATCTGCAGCACCCCATCTCAAATGTATTTGCAATCTTCCCCTCTGTCAGTGGTAGCAATACTAATAAAGCTTTAGACACAGGCAAACTTAATCTGCTTCCAGACAGAAAGCGGTAATTGGAAATAATTAGGTAGCATAGCCTGGATGCAAATTCCATAGAATAGCGGGAAGTCTGAGGCTCTTCAGACAATGGGATTTTATGCAAGGTAGGGGAATAAGTAGTTGGGCTAATTCTTCTTTGTTTGGATAGTCTTCCTCCCCTGTCCCGTTTAGGTTCCATTCTGTCCATTAAAGTTCAAACTCTAAAAGCTTATTAATTAGCGACCTATTGTATTTTTAGTACTAGGGAGGAGGGGAAGGTGTGTTATACTTGTTTGGGTGTTATCTTCTTAGGGGGCTAAATTAACGTTGACTGACTCACCTTGATATGATTCTCCTTGACAGAATGGTCTGAAGCTGCAAAATATCTGGCAACAACTTTGTTGCAGCATGTCAATCATCATGGCATCATTTCCTGAGCTTGTGAACTTTCCTCAGATAATTTTGTATAGATTATCAATGACTTTACCTCATCAAAATTGTGCCCATACTTCAGAAAGCCCAGGTAGCAGAGACCCACCCTTTAGATGTATGGACTTCAATTCCCAGAATTCTCATCGAAGGCAGCCATTGATGGATATTCTGGGATTCAAAATCTACACATCTGGAAGAAATCAAGTTGAAAAAGGTGTTCTAGCTGGTCCTGTTCTCTGTGCATAAAGCATAAAGACCTTGTTAAGTGAAGTGAGAGAAATTGTATAGTTCAACATTATTTGTAACACGTATGGAGGTTGAGGTGTGGGGAGGGGGGTTAGCCTGACTTCTCTAAACATAATCTAACATCAGCTCTACTATCCTAGCTCTCCTGGATTAGCACCTTGATGTTAATTTGATGTTAAATATGCAATTGGGTTATGGAAGATCAGATCTTAGGTGTGGGTATACATATATTTGAAACACAATACAATTTCCTGCAATAGAAAATTAAATCTTCTAAAGAAGAGATGACTACCATTATCTGTATGCTATTCCAGTTTTCAAAATGTTGTTTGGAGAGATGAGGTTAAGGGAGGGCTGATATGGAGAGAAATATATTCAGTAAAAAAAGAAGAAGAAAATAGAAGCCAATCCGTATTATGGCATGGTATAACTAGAAGATGGTTTTTATCACCACTGGGACAATTACTTCATGCAGATGGTAATCCTGAGCCAATATCCACAGGATAATGATGAATGATGCGAACTGATGTTGCTTTGCACTGCTCACCAAATTTACAACAGTGCTGATAGGTCCTATCAATCACAAAACTTGTGCTGTGAGGTCACAATCAAACATTCACACATCCTTCCCCCTTGGACAATGTACTTTGGCATTTTTAGAATTTCTGTCCAATACAACTGGAGATTGCACCTTGGGTTGAATTTATTCCATAATCAGGAAATGGGATTTTGCTGGTGTAGACCCAATTTCCCTGGCACTCTAATGTAGCCACAGAGTCTTCTCACTCTAGACCAACCGTGGCAACATTGCAACTTGTGGACTTCAACTCCAGAATTCCCCAACCTGACTAGAATTCACCAACAAATTACGGTGTTGAGAATGAAGGACAGAGGTGGGTTCTGAATCTTCTTACTGCCGGTTTGCTCAGGATCGTGCCTCAAGCGCATGTGCGGCAGTCAAAAACTAGCACATGCGCAGAAGCAAAATCCAAGATGGCGGTGCCCACGGGGCCACCGACAGAACTGGCTCAATGACATCACCGCGGAGTTTCTACCTACTCTATAGAACTGGATAGAACTGGTAGGAACACACCTCTGATGAAGGATGTTTCAAAAGTGTGACCTTTGCACATTTCTATAGAGGTTACATGAGCCGAAATTTGGCTTGGCACCTTGAATGCTTGAAAGGTGAGGGGCATTGATTTAAGAAATAAATAAAAATAATATTCTTTGAATATTGTATAACAACTGCCTTACATAGCAACAGAAATTCTTCTCCCAACTGTGGTCGTAAGTCAAGGACTCTCTGTATGTTGAAGGATGCATTGCTTTGGCAGACAGTAGGGAAAAAGTCACCATTATTTCCCAAAAGAGCTGCAATTCCTATCATTCTTGACCACTGATCATGCTCCCTAGGGATGATAAAAGTTGAAGCCAACACCTACAGGGCAGTAACTTCCAGGAGAAACTCCTGGAAGTTACATAGCAATTGACAGCAATCTAAATGGGTTTCTGGACTTTTATTTCTATCCTGGATCACTGCAAGCACATTTTATCACTTACAAACTGGTCGAGGGGGTTTATAATTCTAGATAGTGCAGAAACAAAGTGTCCCAAAGAGCGCCAAAATTAAGTGTTCCGTATCTTGTGTCATTCATTCAGTTACGGAAAACAATGAAACCTCAGCAGAAGCGACTGAATAATTAAGGTGATTGATTCATAATAGAGGGACTCTGCTTTGGCTACATGCATGTAGAAGTACCTTGCTATGCAAAGCCAGCGATGAAAATTGCATTTTTGGATTTAGACAGTTATATTCCACTAATCCCTCTTCCTCCACTAACATTTCCATACGGAGACGCTAATAATCTTTTGTTTCTTTTTTGTGTAAAGAAACCTTGTGTTATTTTCTCAGATGAGGCTCTAAATTTGCTTTGTGTTAAATCCATTCTTAATGCAAATGGAAAACCTGTATTGGATGGGATATACAATCAATTTTTCTTCCAAATGATTTTCTCCATTAGCTGTGTACACAGCACAAAGTAACAGGGGAAAAGGCGCAGGATGGCTTCTCCGTGCCACGAATCATTTATTCAAGAGATTTTAAGCTGTCTGTGAAGACAGAGCCTTCCTGGGCCAACTTCCACAATATCCATAAGCAAAATAGAAACAGGAACATCCAAAGGGCAGAATCACAAAATGCTAATCAAATCCAGAGGTAATAATTTGAGTATATGTCTAAAGTAGTAAACTGATGTCTCTAAAACCTATTTAAAAGCCAGGAATATCAAATATATAGGCCTTTAGATTAAATCCAATTTAAATCCAATCCAAATATTTCTTTCAATATTCAGCTGATGGTACTGAAAGTTACCAGGTGATCCACAAGCACCAACTAGAGTTGTATAGAAATTCTGCCATCCATTCATTCCTCCGACGTCATCTACAAGAGGCAACCAGCTGCTTTCCACTTCAGATTTATGCCTGAACTGGATAAAACTGGACTCAAATAATTAGTATGACCTGAGATAAATAATTACATAAATAATTATGTATTTATTTGTATCCTTCCTTCATTATTTTTACAAATAATAATAATAATTTGTGATTGTTCAGTTGACTGAGTTTCATGTTCAATGAATAAAAGAAATAATAATATATTTTAAGAAGGTACTTGGTTGATACCTAGGATGCTGGCAGCAACCCGTAACAACCATTAGCACCAGTCAATGTATTTGTGATTGTTCAGTTGACTGAGTTTCATGTTCAATGAATAAAAGAAAATAATTATAATAATAATAAAACTGCAAACATATCCAGTGTAGCAATAGCAATAGCACTTAGATTTATATACAGTGCTTTATAGCCCTCTCTAAACAGTTTACAGAATCAGCATATTGCCCCCAACAATCTGGGCCCTCATTTTACCCACCTCAGAAGGATGGATGGAAGGCTGAGTCAACCTTGAGCCTGGTGAGATTTGAATTGCCGAAGTGCTGGCAATTGGCAGTCAGCAGAAGTAGCCTGCAGTACTGCATTCTAATCACTGCACCATCATGGCTCATATATATCTTCTTCCTTCTATTTTCTCCACAACAACCACTCTATGAGGTGGATTGGACTGAGAGAGAGTGACTGGCTCAAAGTCAACAGCTGGCTTTGATGGCTAAAGCAGAACTTGAACTCACCATCTCCCACTTTCTAGCCTGGTCCCAGTTTAAACTGAAAGCAAGTATTCCGTATTTTGTTCAAGAATGGGAGACTTCAAACCATTGGTTCCCATCTTGGATCTTTAATAAGAATCTCACCATTTCCCTTAGTCCCATGTGATCCATATCTTCTTTTAATGAGGTATTTTCAAGAGTTTATCAACTAGGACGGGCAAAGTTGTTGATACATGTGAGACAGCTCAGTTTTTCAAGCAGCCTTTCTATCACCTCAAGTGGTACAAGCTAAAAGATGCTTATAAAGTGAGTAAAAAGAGTCCTGTTGTAATATATAAACTCATGATGATAACTGAGAGAGGAAGACCCTTGCATTTCTTAGCTGAGCTGAAAACTCTTATATTTAAGTATGTTGTTTACATTGCAGTCAAATAAAATATTGCATACTGTATTGGTATTTGTGATTGTGAAACACACTTTATAAATATCCTATGGTGGGAGGACTGAGCCTTGGTGAAAGGCAACAGGCCTTAAATCCCATCTCCTAGAAACTCATTGGGATTATACAGCCTACTCTGTCCCCTGCCTCATTAGTTACTAACTTCCAGTAAATGGATTCATCTCCTGTCCTCCCCTCACTCTGATGAGATGGAAAGATTGTGGTTTCCATAACCTGTGTATCTTCCTTGTGAAGAAAAAAATAAATAAAGATAAATAAGAAATAAATCCTACACTATTTTCTAGCCATGTAATGTTGAGGTATGTTAACAGGGATATTTGTGGGTATTTAATATTTGTCTCTCTATGGGGAGAGAGATCAATCTCAGGAAAGAAATTAAACTCTGCTTAGAAAAAGGAGAAGAGAGTGCAAAATTCCCTTTAAACTCAGTTTAGTGGAAGAATATATTTTCAATAGAAAAATCTTCAGGAAAAGGTAGCATTTTAAACAGAGTCAAAAGGGATGCTGACCAACTCCTATTTGGAAACAATTTTGACATCAAGAGGTGCCAAACTATTTAACCCATAAGGAACCTAAGCTTGTATAGAGACAATAATTAACAGAAGCAAAAATCTAGATCAGGAATATCCAACCTTGGCCACTTTTAAGACATGTGGATTTCAACTCCCAGAATTCCCTAGCCAGTGATGTTTGCTGGGGAATTCTGAGAGTTGAAATCCTCAAGTCTTAAAGTGGCCCAGGTTGGATATTCCTGGTCTAGACTTAAAAATATGGACAGCAAAATTAAATGCAGTGAACGTTTTCCTGTTTCTCTAGAGCAAAGTTCCCTAACCTTTCTGGTTTTGCAGACTGGTGAGCGGGCAATTCCATTTGCATGAGCTGTGGGCATGTGTGGCCAGCTGCTCATGGAAGTGGAAATGTGTGCATGCGCTTGCTCACTCACCATTTCCACGGCCTGCATAAGCACACCAGCGTGCCTACCGTCCCTGTCCTAATGCCCCCATGTATTCGTAAAATATCATGTACTCATAACCATGCTTGCATATCTTCTTATATCTTATAAAAAGAGGTTGGGAACCTTTACTAGTCTAGAGAACAAAAGACCCTTGTAACCAATGTCATCTCTGTACTAATTTGTTACCTGAATATCCTTCTTCCTGAAATTTCAGATTTAATCAGAAGTGGGAGAAGAATCAACATTCCCTCTTTCTCCTCCCTGTTTCTTTCTTGTGTTTCAGATGAAAAAACTTGAAAGCTTTTTCACCTCAAGAGGGAAGAGTTGTGGAAGATCTTTCCTTTGGCTACCTGCTAAAATAAGCATTTCTCCTCAGAGAAACTCTGCTTTGAGACACAGATGTATATTTCCTGTTCTTCAAGGAGCTGTCAATCTTCTGAAGGCCTCCTGCCATTATCACACAGAAAATATTAACTAAAGTCACCTCAATCCGCTTCACATTAGCTTATATATTAAAATGGCAAATAGTTCAAGCAAAGCATTCTTCAAAATTTGAACTGATTCTGGTGTTGGGTTAGATTCCCCCCCCCCCTGGACATTTCAAAAAAGAATAAGTATGATTTCAGAACTGTAAGAAACGTCCACATTCTTTGTCTCTGAACAGAAAATGCAACTTGACTTTCCTAATAATTTTCACTTAGAAATGCGCTTGGCCTAAAAGTTCTGTTTCAGCTGATTTTGAACTGCAGGCCTCACAGTCAAGTGAAACTTTTTTTGTATTAAATCTAATTGAAAATTGTTTGCTTCAGTACAATAGTATGTTTTCACTTGGGCTTTTTGGGTGCATGTGAGGTACAAATCTTCATTGTTGTTGGTTCCATTAAACGAAGATAGAATGAACATAGGATTTAGTTTTAGCAAAATTGCTGTTAACCGAAGAATTGTTTGGCAGGTCTGATAGAAATGGCTTTTTGTAGACCTGGGATAAATGACTTCAAGTCCGCAGTCATGAAATGTATTCCAAAGAGCTGTCAATTATCTTTGAGGAGTTGTAGAGGACTGAGATGTTGCCAGAGGGCTGAGAAGAGCAAATATGGCCTCTCACTTAAAGAAAGGAAAAATTAGGATTTCGGCAGGTTGGTTTTTTTTTATCCAGTAAGCCTAACATCAATACTGAAAAGAGCAGATGATCAAACAGGTGATTTGTTAGCATTTTGAAGACAATGCAATGATTCCTAAGCATGGCTGTGTCAAAATCAGGTCCCGTGAGACAAATTTCACCTCCTTTGACAAGGTAACTACTTTAATGGAGAACACTGTGGATGTAATCTATTTCAGTTTCAGCAATGTTTTTGACAAGGTTCTATATGACATTCTCATTGGCAAGTTCTTAAAGTGATTCGGATGGCAGCACAGTAAGGTAGATTCACAACTGACTATTGAACCACATTCAGAAGTTCAACACTGATGAAATTCCATGAAATGCATACAATTGAGGGTTTAATTTGAATGAGTAATGTAGGCCTGTCTTTTGCAAGGAATTTAATATCTATCAGAACCCATGAATGGAAAAAAAAAGTAACCCAAGGTCTATTTTAACTAATTTTAATGAAGCCCCTTGATTATTTCACTACATCAAAAACAGATGTCCTGTAAGAAATTTTTGTTAATCCCATGTACACAGAAATGAGAATAATACTTTTCAGATGCTATTTAATTGTCAGGTTGCTATAGTAATAATGATTTCTTTGAGGTACTACCAGGGGCGTAGCAACACAAATTCACAGTGAAGTGAATGGTCAGGGATGTTTGGGTTAGAAAATATATTAGCCGAAAGGTTTCAAGACTAATGAGTCAATCGCATGTTTTTGAAATAGTCCTTTGCCGTAGATGAATTTTTGGATAAAAGTGACATATCTTAAAATTAAGCCTTTACACGTTCAAGTTTGACATCAGGGTTTGGTTTATATGCCTTTGTGGGATTTGCCGTAATGATTCTGAACAATGATAAAAGTCTGTATGTAATTCTCCACATCTTTCCAACTGATCAATATGGAAACATTGCAAAGATATTTTCATCAATACAGTCTTAATTGTGCTGTAGATGGTTGTCTTCCATAGGAACCTGTCATCCTGAGGAGAGTTCTGATGAGGAAAAAGGCACCATAGCGATTCCTCTATGAAACAAAAACAGAAATCTCGACTGTTTTGGAAATCTGTGTTAAAAGAAGTACAAGACAATAAAATCTTTTTATTGAGGATCAGGGATTGCTAATTACAGAGAGGGCTTTAAATCATCCTTCACTAGAGATCCTCAGCCGGAGGGATGAAATTATTATGGAGGATGAAATGTAAAAGATCAAAGCAAGACTTTACAACCTTTTTCAGGCTGTATTTAAAATAATTCCTGGGATCCCCAATTCAGAGGGAAAATACTGATGATAGAACCTTGGCAGTGTTTGCATGGCCAATTTTTTCATAAAAATTTCAGGGAACCCTAGAGGGTTTATTACACATACTTCAAAAAAACAACAACAACCACCCACTGTAACTTTAAGGCACCTTAAGGTTTTAAACCTTTCAAAAATTGCCTAAATGAAAGAAATCTGGAGCCAATAGTGTTGGTCCCATTCAAAATGCTCTGGAGTTTGTCCCTTTAGTTGACTCAACCATCTTTTATACGCTATTTTTTTAAAAACAAAACAAAACACTCATTCTGCAAGGCTTTTAAAACTGCTTTTCATTTTTCAATGTTGCATTTGGTTGCTCTTTTATAATTACTTTTCATCTTTTGACAGCCTTGTTTATTTATTGTTGTTTACTATCGTTACATTCCTCTTCTTTGTGGACTGCCCTGGAAACATTTGTCAAAGGGCAGCATCAACATCTATTAAACAAAGTGGTTCCCCCCTCTCCCTCTGCAGCATCATGCTATATGGGACATAGCTCACCATCCTGATGTTAATGGTGAAGGAACAGATGGCGCTAACCCTTTCTTGGTTGTTCTGTCTGTCTGCGCATACTAAATATTTTTGATTTGCTTGGTTGAGTTGAGTACATGTGGAGGAGGAGGAGGAGGAGGAGGAGGAGGAGGAAGAGGAGGAGGAGGAGGAAGAGGAGGAGGAGGAGGAAGGTTGTGGGCTCCTTGGCCCCCTCTGAGCTTCGTGGTTTCCTTGCAGACATTTTATGACCCAACTAAGTAACATCGTCAGTGCTAGAAGGGAGTGGGATCGGCTGCCTGTGGTACATAAACAGAGAGCAAACCTCACCTCCTTCCAACACTGATGACGTTACCCAGTTGGGTCATGAAACGTCTGAAAGAAAAACCACACCAGCTCAGAGAGCACCCAGGACCCTTCCTAAACCAATGTCCGTGAGGCAAAGAATTTACCTGGGTGCCTTCAGGCCCAATTTGAGGGAAATTAGAGACCAGGCGGAAGAGGAAATCCTTCACTTTGATGAAGTTGTCTGGACCGATGCTTGAGGACTCATCCACCAGGAAAGCGATATCCGCTTTGAAGTTACTACAGGCTAGGAGGGAGAGGAAAAGGACCGATCGATTGGTTGAAAACATTGATCCCGTGATTCCCCACCTGCGACCATCCCATCCCAGGGCACTTCCGAAAAGCAACGTCAATGGGGAAAGCAAGATTCGCTTAACGGCCAAATAAGTCATTAAATTGGGCGTGACTCACATATAATATACAGTCTCACGAAGTACCACGAGATACCTTAAATTTAGAAAACAACGAACGTCTATAGAAATATCTATAGAATAACAGAGTTGGAAGGGACCTTGGAGGTCTTCTAGATCAACCCCCTGGTCAAGCAGGAGACCCTATATACCATTCCACAGTGTTCAATCTCTTCTTAAAAGCCTCCAGTGTTGGAGCATTCACAACTTCCTGGTGGCAAGTCGTTCCACTGGTTAATTGTTCTCACTGTCAGGAAATTTCTCCTTAATTCCAGGTTGCTTCTCTCCTTGATTAGTTTCCACCCGTTGCTTCTTCTCCTGCCCTCAGTTGCTTTGGAGAATAGCTTGACTCCCTCTTCTTTGGGGCAGCCCCTGGAATACTGGAAGGCTGCTATCATGTCATCCTGGTCCTTCTTTTCATTAAACTAGACAAAACCAATTCCTGCAACCGTTCTTTACATATTTTAGCCTCCACTCTCCTAATCATCTTTGTTTGCTCTTCACTGCACACTTTCTAGAGTCTCCATGACTTTTTTATACTGTGGTGACCAAAACCAGTACAGTATAAAGTGGTACTAACACTGTTTTGGCCAGTTTTGATGGGGGATCCAAGGACAGGGGGGGAAAAAAAGACTCCGTGAGGCATCCTGACCTCCTTTTCCCCTCTGAAACCTTTTAATCCGATCTGAAAAGTGCATCTCCCTTCCCTCTCCTCCCCTCCTCCCCGCAGCCCCAGCAGGAGTCCCACGAAAACAAGCGGAAATCAGACACTGCCATAGTAGCCACGGAGAGTCCAGTGGGAGAGCAGAGGAGACATGGGGAGTTTTGGCCAAAGGTTTGTCTTCTTGGCATGTTGGAACTGGATTGGGGTTTGGATCTTCCTCCCCGTAGATTGCAAAGTCAGATTTTGGAACATCCTTTTTTTGGCTGCCTTATAAGCCTGAGGACACGGGCAGTGAGAGCTCCCATGGGCTGTTTGCATGAAGACCATCCTAGACCTGAACCCCTGGGGTCCCCGGGGTGTGTGGGGTGTGCTCTGTTCTCTGGGTTGGTGGGGCTCCATCACACCTGTGACCACAACAGCCGGTCAGCTCCAACAAGACCTGTAAAACTCGGCCTCTCTGAAGCGGTGCCTTCTTGGCCCCCGGGGGAATGGAGGGCACCTGCTTGGGTTAAGGCTGCCCTTCCAGGCAATTTGCTGACATGGACGTTAAGAGTCGGTTGGTTGGGAAGTTGGATGCTTGCCAAACGCGGGCGCGGACTCTCCTGGTTTGTACTTCGAGAGCTGTTGCCTGCCTGGATCAAAGGACGGCTGCTGCTGCTGCTTCTTCGCTTTCGCACATCTAGGAACACGACGACACGCCAACATCTGCTCTGACACGGCACAATCCGACAGTACCAAAGCTTTGCGGTTGTCCTTCCTTCCTTCCTTCCTTCCTTCCTTCCTTCCTTCCTTCCTTCCTTCCTTCCTTCCTTCCTTCCTTCCT